>VWZT01005798.1:175498-223409 GCA_013397055.1 Pachycephala philippinensis | reverse complement strand
CACACCATGACCCACACTGCAGGGACTTACACAGTGACGACCCTCAGTGTCCTCCCATGGCAGTGTCTCCCACATGGTGATGACCCTTACAGCAAGTGTCCCACACCCCAGTGACCGCCCACAGCAATGTCTCACATCGTGATGTCCCTCCCACAGAGCCATCTCTTGCGCAGCAGTGTCCCATGCAGTGGTGAGCCACAGAGCAACGTTCTTCACAGTGGTGTCACACAGCCATGTCCTGCACAGGAGATCTGCACGGCAATGTCCCAGCCAGCAGTGTCCTGCACAACTGTGAACGGCCCGGCCATACCCTGTGTAG
Source organism: Pachycephala philippinensis (assembly GCA_013397055.1). Taxonomy (NCBI): domain Eukaryota; kingdom Metazoa; phylum Chordata; class Aves; order Passeriformes; genus Pachycephala; species Pachycephala philippinensis. The sequence continues at coordinate 223,090 of VWZT01005798.1, read as the reverse complement.
TGGTGACTCACATCACAGCGAGCCACAAAGCTGTCCCAGAGCAACCCCAGCCATCTCCACACGGCCCTGTGGGTGGGAATGACCTGGTGCCACTCGCCATGGTTTATCGGTACAGGCGATCTCTCATTTCAGGGCATGTCCCACACAGCATTTGTGTGTGCTACATTTTTCATTTTCTTTATTTATTTTTTTTTAATCTGTTTCCAGAACAAACAAAAGAAGCTGTACTTGGCAGGTGCACAAGAAAAGCGAGGTGGATCCCCAAGTAACTTCTTAGTAAGAAAAGGTTTGGATTCAGGTTTTCAGTTCACTTCAGTGCTAAGAGGTTTTCAGGATTAATGGAACCTGATAATTTTAGCCAAAAGTCAAATCCCAAAAGTAAGTAGTGAGGTGACTGCAAAAATATGCTAGCTTTGCACACTTCAGTTTGCAGATAGCTACTAAAGCAAGAGACATCTGGTCTCCCAAAGCTGCCTATGAGGCAAGGTAACATTTATTTTATTATCTGCTACACGTGGGTACTTGGACCCCCTGAGACAGCTTGGGCCAGACAGAGTTTAATTTCTTCTAGCCATCAAACATTAACGTTAAAATGTTGTCTAAATCCCTGAGGACTGGGTCTGCACTGTTATCCAGTGTGCCACTAATGAACTTACTGGCATTTTGCCAGCCTAAAACTTGAACCCCTGAATAGCAAATGTTGGGGGAGTTCTTGGGGTGGGTGAGAGGAGAATAAGACTTGCAGCCCACCATGGTAAAAGCAGTGTGAGAGAAGGAATGCCTCTTTATGTTTTCCTTTATTGTATTCCTCTGCTTCACCTGAAAGGCAAAATATTAGCAAATAGTAGTAGAAACTACCTTTGTAGATGGATAAATAATGTGCAGATAACTTACGCTGAAAGGGTAAGTCAATAAAACTTGGCTGAGTCCAGAACAGGTTAAAGAGGGGCTTTCTCTTAGTTGATATGTTTACAGAAAAAAACAAGAAAATATGTCTGCAATAGTTTAGTAAAAGAAAACAGAATACAAATGAAAAATACTATAATTTCTACTAGACATAGTAAAGCAGATTCTTCAGAGAAACCAGGAAAAAAAGAATCTTAATTAAAGGAGAGAACAAGCTCACCCCATTTGTTCCAGCAAATACTTTGGCTTTCTTCTTTCAGTTTAGTTCTTTTCTATTAGGAGTAGCACTAGGTAACTAAGAAGGACAAAGGAACACAGTGATGTGTTCTCAGGCAGTGACTCAGCACTGAAACCCTTACAGGCAATTCCAGCAAAACAAGCAGAGATTTCTTTCCAGTCTGACATGAGATGGTCCACAGAAAGTAGGTGTTGCTCAGTGCCCTTCTGTTGGTTATCTCTTTTCATGCAAATAACTTCACAAGAAAAGCAGAGATTTAAAATGCAAGTGTAGGTAAGCTTAGGGAACGTGCAGAGTCCTTGCTTTTTCTTGTAAGCCACAGAGGAGCATTGCATGGAGTAGAGGTCATCAGGCATCTGTTCCACATGTGCACTTCATGCCAAAATTCTTCTTAATCCCAGAAGTGAGGAGAAATCTAAAGACTGTGTTGTAGTCCTCTCAAAAACAGGTGTTGCTGTTGGCTCTGAGATTTTGAAAACCATGATCAAGTTCAAGTTGTCAGCCATTTTTTTCTCCATTTCTGCCCTATTTTAGCTTTGGAAACTCTAAACTCAGATTCCCAAACTAAAACATATAACTGCAATATTATATGGTAAGAGGGGCAAAAAAAACCAAGCTTGTGAAAAATTTTTTTCAAATACTTTTTCAAACATGTATATGGTTCCAATGAGTCTTGTTCCATTGTTTTATTTCTAACCCAAGTGTCCCCATTGCCTTACTTGGAGTTCTCCCTGGTTTAAAATACCACAAAGACAAAACTGAGACAAGTGTGTTCCAACAGTAAATTAGAATGAGAACAGGTCTCTGTTATTTACCATGCTTACCAGCATTATTATTAACCATGGTTGTTTATGCTTTCTTTACATAAAGAATGTAAAGCAGAGCCAAGCTTTTACTCTCTGTCCATTCCTGTGGCACACATCTACCCATAATACTAGATAGAAGACTGAAAGCACCTGCAAGTAGGAAAAGATTCAGACTGGGTACAGAATATATGTTTTATAGTAAAACACCTTTCTTATTTTTTCAAGTTGAACTTACAGCTGCAGTGATTCTGAGTACCTGATGTAAGGTCTATTCAACTCAACTTCAAAGTCTTTTTTCAAATATATTATCTGTCAGCCAGCAGCATTCCACATGCCCACACCTCTTCACAAGCAAACTTTCTGGAAGGTCCAAACTTGCACAAATAGAGCTAATTTTTCTTTGCTGCTAGGAGGTTAATCCAATGGCATCAAACTGAGAAGACTTCAAAAATCCCGCAGGGCATTTCTTTTTCTTTCAGACTCGTGTTTGCACACAGCTTTATTTATTTGAGAGAAATACCCTTCTGAAAGCGACCTGCTTGCATTTTATATTGAGACAGCACAGTGACTGATATGACTACAAAGTCTACAGGTTGCCTCTATCCTGGTACACAGGGCCATGTTTCCCAAGAGCCCCACAGTCAGCTACAGCTTGATTTGTCATATGAGGCACTTTTTCCCATTGTTCTGAAAAAGTAGACTTTCTCCTGATAAGAAATAATCCCTGCTAAGGTGAGTAACCAAATCTTGGTATTTGCTAGTCTAGCTGACAGCTTAAAGCAATAGCAACACTTTGTATGTAAGAGAAATGAGGAGTGTTTTGTCTTCACTAATGATCAACCAGTATAAAAACACAGTAGAGGATACATAAAAGAGGGTTTCTATAGTTTCATGACCCATGATGTTATACAGAAAGCATGATGCTCTTTCAATGACTAGCTTGAGCTGTTCTGCATTGAATGACTCATAAGAGAGCAGGCTGAATACCTGGCTGTATTTGAGGGAGGTCATTTGGTGTGCATCCACTTTTCCTTGGCAGTCCTGTCAGGCACAAGCCTGTCATGGGTCATGGGAGATGCACTGGCTCACTGCAGCTCAATTACAACCATTGATTTTGGTTGGGGTTGGTAATGATGCACAAAATTGCTTGAATTGGAGAGGTTAATGGAAATATAGAAGAACTATCTATCACGATATTTTTAGCTGATTTTTAAAGGCCTTCATTCTCTCTGTAAGTTATTGAAGAAATGTCTGAGTAGTGTGATGAACACAGACCTGCTGTCGAGCTTCCATGCAGAAAAAGTCAGTCAAATCTGTATGTCCAGCCTAAGCACATCAGGACTGGAAGACATGCTTTGTCCCATCTTTTCCCCTGAATTTCTAATTTTCAGATTCAGGGAGCCGAAATGAAATGGAGCACCTGAGCCAGCACGAGGAAGGGGAGACAGCCCAGGGCAGAATGGGCAAAAGGCTGCAGGACTGTCTCCACCAGCAGCAATTAAAGATGACACTGTCTCAGCTGGTGCACATGGTAGAACATTCCCCTTGCTCTATTAGACTACAACTACATCTCCTGTCTGAATTAACAGTCTCTGGCTTATGGAATAATAGTATTGCATTAATAACTACATTTTCTCATGTTAGTTTTTATTTTATCTTAATTCTAAATGCTATACAATCTATAAGTGTTAGTGATGTCGTTCCAATTTTCATTTGTCTTAGTAGTGCTGAGAACAATATTCTCCCAGGGGTCACTCACAAGGGAACATGCTCTGTACCTGGCTGTATTTGAAGAGCCAGTGGTGTGTTTTTTAACTTCTGGTCCTGGAAAGTCAGCCTGTTATTCAGGCGATCTGTTCTGGTTCTTCGGGCCAAATAGGACACTCCTGCTTTCAAAGGCTTTGCTGAGATGTGAAGGCATCTATTCATTGCGTGTGAGGAACACAGTCCACTTGACTCCTATTTGTTAGCTATCTTCCTGCAGGGTTTACCAGGTAGTTTTACATTTTAAAGGCACATGATCAGCCAGAGTAAGAGAGGGTGGCGGTTTAACACTTTCTGAAACAGAGCTGCATCTTACAAAATAAGCATCCCAGGATGTTATTCCACATAATTTCCTGGTTCCCCTGCTTTAGGCTTATTTTCTTTAGTATTTACAGACCTCCTCTTTTCTGCAATCGTGACTAAATCAATTACTTTCCTTCCCGATGTAGGAATTATTATTACCGTTTTAAAGATAGGATAAAACGATACTGAGAGATTAGGGCACCTATCCAGCAAAACATTTAAGCACTTGCATAACCCAAGGCACATAATAACCACACCACAGGACTGTTCACTTGTTCCAAGTTGTGCAATCTTGAAGGATTTACTGAGCCGGGGCCTCCCAGTGTGCCGGAGGGCTCCGAGGCTCAGCTCCCTCCCTCTGAGCTGCACGCTGCAGCCACCAGCCTCTCCGTGCACTACCTCTGAGCAGCCACATTATTCTGCCAGATCCAGAGCAAGCATTAGCCCTGATTTGGGCCCAGTCAGCTCCTTTTTCAACAGCATATAAAGCCAAAGAGATGAATAGCTTATCCTCAAATTCAGTATTTAAATTCATGCAAAAAGTGGCTAAGGCTGTTTATTTCTCATTAAATCCAGGTCAGATCTTCCCTGCTGTTTTAAACTATAATCAGTATTAGCATAGTCCAAAACTCAATTTCTTTCTTTCTCAGTTATCACATCCAGTAGCAAAGATTCCACATCTTGGAGTTATTGGATGATTTTGATGATGGTGCATTTTGCAGGGAAGAATGCAGCTCCGCCTCCTGCAGCTGATGAACATGCTCTGCTAGCAGGAATAAACACAACTTTCTGTCAATGAAGAAAGCAGGAATAACTCTGAGTTTATGAAATTAGGGCACTGAACTGTTGAGAGAAAGAGTAACTTTTTTTCTTATCATAATCCCACTTTTGAAAACCTCTGCCAATCTTTCCACTGGACTGATGAAAAGATGGATTCTGCTGACTTGAATAATTTGAAAGTGAATGATGATTCTGGTGTACACTGGCTGGCAGAGGGAACTGTTTATATAATTCTGGGCTTGCTAATAACCCTCTTCATAGCTCGAAATGGTGCCAGGAAAGCTGCTGGCTATGTAAAAATGCTCTCCCATTTCCTTGCCTTTATTGTTTTCTGTCACAGCTTGTTTTTTTTTAATTAGTACATGAACTATTTTTAGTGTCTGGAGACAAAAATGTTTTGTTCAGACTAAAATGAGGCCAGGTACCATGAAAATATTTTCAGGGAAAAATATTTGGAGACAGTTTATCTTTGGCTGTGTGCAGTGAAAGTTTGCCTGCTTAGTCCAATTAGTTACAGCCATGTCACTTCACGTAAATGAACGTAGTTGTGTCAGTGCACAATGCAGATTTTGGCTCCCATGCTGCAGAGGAATACTGTAAACCACACTAGCTAGAATCTGCAGCTTCTAGAGCATTCTGAATTATTTTTTTTCCGTACAAATTCCATGCATATCTTGTTGAGAGAATAAAACTTTTCAGTCAGCTGATGACTTAGGCAAATGTGACTTTTGATAAGGCACCTCTTTGCGACTCATCTAATCAGCTTTAAGAGATCTTAAAGTCCCTGCATTGTAGACAGACCAGCTGCACTGAGTTCTACCCATGTGTGTACACACACCTGTGTGCCCCATGCAGGTAAAGGTGCAGCGAGATTTTGTGACTCACTAATCCAGCCTGGAAGAAATAGGAAAAGCTCTTCCATATGCAACAGTCTCAGCTGAGATGCAAGGTATGAAGCCCGGCCATATAAATTCCTTGCAGAATTTCAAATCAAGCTCAGTCTTGACTGTTTTTTTCATGGTTGCCCAAAGCCCGGTGCCACACTAGTCAACCATTAAATTCCTCTAATGTGATGAGGGCTCCATTACCAGGGGAGAGCTTATCTGCGTGAAGTGTTATCCTTAATGGGAACACGAGGAGAAATCCACAGAAAATTAAGAGTTCGTCCAAAGAACCAAGTGCCTCCTGTATTCTGAGTACTACTGCATTCTTTGATTTTGCCTAATTAAAAAGAAGCATATATATTTACCAAAAAGACCCACAAAATCTACCAAAATAAGTTGCTCCAATGTACACACTTGCACTTTTTAAAAAGACTCGTGTTGTTAAACACAGCTGTGAAAGTTTATCCAACACTAGGGTGACCAGAAAAGCAAGACATGTCAAATTTAGAATCTTCCTGGCTGCATATATGAAATGGGTCCTGATAGTATTTTCATTAAAAGAAATCAAGTATTTCAGAAAGAGGGAAAAAAATATTATCTCCAGTCATCTGTCATCAGTGCAATGCAGGCTTTTAACACTTCACCAGATAATTCCCCTGCAGAGGCGGATGACTTGCAGTTAAAGTAGCTCTACTTTAAAAGTAACAGGGATTTCCAACTTTTTGGGGGGTTATGAGTCCCTAAAACATTCCATTAGACGGACTGACGTCTGCAGAAAGAGCTTTAGTTTAGAGACCAGAAATAATGGAGAAGTCACCAGATCCGACAATAATCCCAAGAGCTGTGTTTTCATATGTGTCCAGCTGTGTTTTCAGCCTCCCATCCTCGGATCCTGCCAGCAGCATAACTACCAAACCTGCTGTAATAGGCTGGTGACCTTCAGCCAAAACGGGACAGGGCTGCACAGAGAGAGAAAAGAGGGTGAGGGGATGAGCCTCAGAGCTTGGCTTGGCTTGAGGATCTTTAGATCTGCCATGGCCCACTCTGGTGTTTCAATACCACAGGATTGGAGTATCTTGCCTGCAAGTACCAGGGCCAGGACCTGGAGGTCCTGAAGGGATGTGTAGGTGCCTCAGCAGGAGAGAGAAGCTTGGAAATAATGCAATTAGTCCAATTGTTACCACTTTCCAACCTGTCTTGATAGCAATAGCCTTTGACTAAGCTGCCACAGAACCACAGTATGTGCATGTGGTAAAAAAGGAGCCTTATCAGCCAAGAAACCAGTTAACCTTGCAGACTTGTATCAAGAGGAGGATCTAGCCTAGGAAGATCCCTCCATTACCACCAATACCTTCAAGGCTTCTTTCAGGAGATTCCCTGCAGGTGTCCTTGGGTCTGCATCACCTACCAAACTCCCTCCTAGCACCTTCTCCACTTGGCTGCGTCTGTCTGCAGCGTGTCCAGGCTCTGCCCCAACAGCCGTGGGCACTCACTGCCCTTGCAGCACCTGATGGGTTTGTGACATGGGGGCAGTTCAGCTGGAGGCAGCCAGCTGGATTGGGAAAAATTTTCTGCAGAGACCCTGAATGACTTTTCAGCTGGTACACTCCCATCTCCTTCTTTGAAGGCTGTCCTTGTGGAGGTAACTGGCTTCTCCTGGACTCACAGAGGAGTGCACGTGAAGGGCCTGGGAGTGGGTTAGTGTTTTCTTAGCACTTACCTCACTGAGAGGACTATTATGTGCTTCCTTCTTTTGGGCTATGTCCTTATTTATAGAAATACTAACTTGGAGTGCATGCAGGGGCAGTGATCACAGAATCAAAAGTTCCTCCTGCTGCAATGTAAATATTGTTGAGTGCTTTGCAGTTCCACTTACAAAAGCCTGTGCATTATTTTAAAGACAAATAATGTAAGATTTAAATAAGAGGTCAATCCCAAGTCCCAGCTGGCATCACTCCATGTAATTTATATGGAAGTATGTTATTTTACATGGAGATCTGCCTTTTTGTGTTTTGCCTAATTCATGTGCTCAGAAATTTTTGGAGTGCTCTGCACTTCATAAAATAGCGTTAGATTAATCCGAGTTTCTTCCTGATGTGTAATATCTGCATGTCCTCTCCCTTTTTCAAAAGGCTTTTTCAAATTAAAGTGATTTGGAGGAGCCTTCTTCCCAAATGGCAGCAGGAAGAGGTGATGGAGTTAAAGTGCCAACTGGGGACAAAGAGTGAGAAATAACCTTTTTCTACCGAGGTGTTGAATTTGGCTCCAATTCAAACTCTGAACTCAGGATGGGTTCATGTATTTTTGTTCTTACTTCAGCAGTAACAGCACCAAGCCTGGCCTGGTGATGATGCAGCCTGGGTACATCTTTGTCACCTAAAATGGAGATTACCCAGAGTGTGCAGAATGTTCATAAAATATTGAATGGTGCTAAAGAGCACGAACAGTTTATGCAGCCTGAGCCAAATTCTCCCCAAGACAAATTTACTATTGTGCCATTTTTTAAACTTTTATTCTGTATATCCCACACCAGCAGGCTGGAATTTGGATGCAAATGTGTGACAATTCATTTCCTTCAAGGACACGTCAGATGGATTCTAAGATGGTAGTAACTGACTCCTAGACTCTGCCTGCGTACCAGGAGAGTCTAGAACTTAGTTACTACCACTGCATAGCTGGAAGAAGACAGAGCTGATAACTGTGGCTTGGCTTTACATTCTGTTGTGGTGAATGCATGGTAAGGGCAGACAGAGCACTGAACTCAAGAGGAGACAGCTCAGCTTTGCCTGTAGCAGGTGAAGCAGAGCAGCTGTCTCACCAGCCAGTGCCTACAAGTGTGAGGGCTTTTCCCACGCAGGAAACCCACTTATCCATGGCTGTGAATTTATCTCACTATCCCTGGGTTTAAATGTACGTATTATATGTGTAACTGAAAAATATATAAAAAGATTATTAATTTTAGGGCTACACTGTGTCTTGATTTGTTTGTATCTTTCTCTTAAATGCCTGATTTTGCTATCTAGCTTGAATATGTGAGTACTTCAGTTGTATTTCTATCTCTCTCTGGATTCCAATATTGGCTTAGCTACAAAGCAGAGGTCTCCAGGGCAGAGGATGCCTGCAGTTAGGCCTCTCTGTCTGAAACATGTTTATCAATTCTTTGTACAATTATCTGTGCATTAATTTGATTGTAAACCAGCAGAGCATGTCAACAAATTTGATGTTGAATTTTTTTACATTGGTTTTGTGTTCAGCTAGAGATATATCCATGGAGAGCAAAACCAGATATACTGTACTTAGTGCACAGAGAAGCTTATATCTCAGAAAGGAGAGCAATTTCTTTTCTCATGGGATCGCATTCCAGCTTTATCCACCACTCATGAAACTCACAGAACTGTCCTCCTGCTGACAGAATGTATATCAATGCAGAATGGGCCACCAGCAATCTGATAGTGAATTTAAATTAAATTGAAGAATTCAAATTTGTGCGCTTTTATACATTTAAACTTCATTAGCTCCAATGAGAATACAGTGTAGATACTCTTAGGTGTGACTTTCAAAGATCCTGAACACCTACATTAACCAGGCTACCCATTCATTACTATTCTTTCTGGCAGACAACACCAGTTCTTGGAGAGATCTTTTTGTTCATCCAAAGTAATCAAAAATACTGCAATCACTCATATGGGGGAAAAAAGGAAGCCCTACACCCATTTTAAATGCTTTCAGATTTACAGCATTAGGAAAATGTTTGACAGCACCCACTGTTTAATCTACAAAGGGATTATAGCTATATTCACATCATGCACACATCATTAATGTTGGTGGGAACTGCACCTCCAAGACTCACCCTAAAATGCTGGCTGTAAATTGCATCCCAGAAGGATAATTAAAAGTCTGGTAGAAATATAGCAAGTTCCAACAAACATTTTCTCCCAGGGTAAATGATCAGGGTATTTGGAATTGAAAAATATAATCATCAGTTTGCCTGAGAAATGCAGTACATCGGTTTTACAAACAAGCTCACACACAATGGCTTTTTCCAACTTGGGTATAATTTTAGTTGGTAAATTCTGTTCTATGTTTCTTAGCCTACTTGTTTTTTCCTTCATTTCTTCAATCCTACTTGACCTGAAGTTCAACACTGGGCTGTGTTTGCAATCCTTATTGTATCAGGATTGCCAATTCTCATTTCTCTTTCTCCCATGCTAACTATTGGGAAAGATTATCAAACCTTTTAGCAGAATTGCATCTTTTTTCTCTCTTATTTATTTTGGCTCAGGCTTGACAGAAAACCATGTCTCATGACTGGATGTAATTTCTGGCATAGAGTATGTCTTCTGCCAAAATTAACTATCTTCTAAAATTATATGGGCATCAGCTGATAAGCACAAAACTGATCTCATTTTCTTATTCTGCAAAGATGGATGATGAAGGTAAAGCTAGGAATGAAATCAAAATAATCATCTAATACCCCATGAGGTCGAAATTACACTCCCAGAAGGAAACAGCCTAGAGCCTCTAGACTGCTTGTAATGTCCCATATGTTATCCAATTTTGAGATGACAGTGTTTGCCCATGGGGACAAGTAAGCTGTGAGAATGGTTTTCCTAATCCACAGAGGTTTTAAAGTTTGTAGGAAACATTATAGGTCTTGACACATTTTCTGTTGATCTAAGATGTTCACACAGAGGCTCAGAGCTTATCCAGTAACCTTTGAATCTCCATCACTGACATCAAGAGACTTCAGACTCAGTCTCTGCCATTGCCTGTTCTTGGCCTCAGAGAAAAAAAATCTCCCAGCACATTCCTGTGTGTACATGTTTAAATGTGTGCATGGGATGAGTGCTTTAGCACACAATATAAAATACTTCAAACAAAATGGGACTTGATTGTTTATGGGGAAAAGAAAACCTTGGAACTTTGGGAGTTATGCCACAGGCACCATCTGATTGTGCTGCAAAATACAAGGCCTTAAGGAAATTTTGCTGCGGTTTTTCTAGAGATAAAAATCCCAATTTCTTAAAGTGGATATTTTCAGCAAGCATTTCCGCAAACTTTTAAAGGAAAAAAAAAGAATGTTTCTTTGTTGTTTTACTTGGTTTCTTCACCTCCTTACAAATCAATTCACTCTCTTTGGAACTTTCTTGATAAAACAAGTGGTTTGCACTTTCCTTAAACAGATGTTTGTTTGTTTACAGAATAGGACTTACTGTACACAAAAATCAGATTAATCACTTGTACTACTATTTTTTATTGAAATCAACAGGCACTCAGTGAGGAATTGAATCCAAAAAAATTACAAAAATGGTGTTCAACTTCCTTGTACATCATCAGATTTAAAAGCATAAGACCAATACTGTCCTGCACAGTTCAGTTAAAGCAGTGGGATTAAACTGATCCCCTGAATCAATAACACACAGCTCTGTGGAGGACACAGAGAAAACATACCACAAGGCAATCCCAACTTCTGGTTGTGCCCTAAGGCAAGGAGACAGAGTGTTTGTTAATAGAACTGAATTATTATTGGTGGTAAAAATGAAGCTGCCAACCAGCAGAGAACGTCAGGTCCATGGCGCTGCTGCTGCAGTACAGTGTCAGGGATAGATCTCTGCAACAGCTGATGCAGTGATGGAGACTCTGAAGAGCCTGAAGTCTGACTAAAAAGGAAGTGATGCAGCTCCCTGGAGTGATTTGTCCAGGCTCATCACACTTTGGGTGGCTCCATAGGATTTCTATGCCAGAATGTATGTAAATCGCCGTTTTCTGACAGTCAGTCCAAGATTACAAGGGGTTTTATAAATGCTCTGACTGTCTATGCAAACGCTTTACACAACCTTCATGTCAGTGTGAGCCACAGAAATGCCTGCTTACCATTTTGACCTCAAGATGAAGTGACCTTGAACAGATCTTCACCTTCAAAAAAATACAAGCAAAAACTGACAGCATTTTTTTCTTACTCATGGACCCAGACATCATCCTCCAGTTCTGCACAGCACTAGCATTCCCACTGCTACCACCCAGCAAGTGACCCAAATAACCTCACAGCCCTGGGAGCCATCTTCTCCATGTCTCTGGTGTCACCTGTCCCTCCAGCATTCTGCCCAGCACACGTGCTGCCCCTCTTTGTCAGCATACACAAGGGGCGAACACAGTTTGCAATAAAATACGCGGCACCATTTGCAGCAATCACGCATGGGCAAGAACGCAGCAAACTGCTGGTCCGTCCTTTAGAGAGGCACGGTTGCCCATAAAGCAGTCCAATCCCGGACTTGCATGCATAGGCTATTCACAGCTCACCTGGACACACTCCCAGCCCAGGGATTACACACCGGCCGGCTTTTCCACTTCCCCCAAGTGGATTGCAGTCCGTGAGGCTTATACTGCCAGAGGCTCCAAGCCTTTGAGGCTCTAAGCCAATTATCACCGTGATACATACAAACACGGGGCACCAGATGTCAGAGTACACAAGTCCAGCATAGAGCAGGGTGGCAGGCATCAGCAGATGGTGGCAGGTAGCAGCAGAGGAGAGTGGCAGGCAATGACAGGCATCAGCAGGGATCCACAGGCATCAGCTCGGCATCAGCTCGGCATCAGCTCGGCATCAGCTCGGCATCAGCTCGGCATCAGCTCGGCATCAGCTCGGCATCAGCTCGGCATCAGCTCGGCATCGGCAGGCAGCAGCAGGCGCCGGCAAGCATCAGCCCAGTCGGCTCCGACTCAGCTCAGTATCCACCCTTGTGATCCTCCAGCACAACCTTTTATACTTGTCTCTTAGGCTGCTCACATGCCTCTTGTTACCAAAATCACCACACCTGCATTCAGTGCTGGCCTTCCCCCTCTTCCCAGGGATGCAGCTGTAACCTATCAAGGCCAAGGCTGCCTGCAGCCCACTCTTGTAACCCTATACCTCTTCTTTGGCTCTAATGCTTCATGCAATCCCCTCTTTTTCTGGACTGAATCTCTGGGGAAGAACAGACACATTTTTCACAGTTAGCATTGTGAAGCACTGGAAGTGATTGTCCAAAGAGGCTGTGGTGTCACCACCATCTTTGGAGATACACAAAATTAGTTTGGCCAAGACCTCAGGCAACCTAATGTAATTTTGAAGCTGGCCATGCTTTGGGCTAGATGATCTCTGGATATCCTGTTAGACTAGTACTACGTTATTATTTTAAATACAGCTCTCTTCTTAATCAAATCAGTGCAACATATCTGTAGTGATACAAATTGAGGAGTGTCCCTTTCACTGCTGGTGAAGCACCTAGTGACCTTGACTGTATTCTCTGTTTCAGAGTCACCAGAGCTCAGGCAAAAGAATGGTGTTCACATGTTGCTTGGCCTTGCACAGTGCACACTGAGGGTTTACAGCAAGTAAATGGAGATATTTAGACTTCACCCACGTTGTTCCTTTGGACTGCACACTGTGTGACAAGAAACAGGCAAAGCAGGGAGACGGGAGCCTGCTATACAGTGAAAAAGGACAGAAACTACAGATACACTGTATTTCCCTTCCATGGGCTTGTCATGGTTTGAAGCTGGCTAAGCGCCAGGCACCCACAAGAAAACCATCTAGTTATTTTCCTCTGCTATAGCTAAGCAGAGGAGGGGAAATTAAAACTTCATTTTCATTAGTTGAGATAAGGATTATTGAAAAAAACCACTTTAAGGCAAAACAGCTTCAAAACTTAAACAGTATAAAGAAGATTTATTATTAACAGAATTAAAAGTAAAAAGGGTAATGAGAACTAAAGTAAACTTTCAGAATACTTTTCTTTTCCAGTCCCTCCCTCTTTCTACTGACCATACAAGGAAACAAAACATGGGGTTTGGTCAGTATTTCACTTCTTAAAAATTTTTCTTCAGTATGCTTAAGCAAAAGAGTATTTTTTGCTGTGCTGTGAGATCTCTCCCACATGAGATAGTTCTCTGCAAACTTTTCTAGCGTGCTTTTAACTTTAACGAGCAAGTCCCACCCGAACCTGCTGCAATGTGAGTCCCTCCCACGGGTCAAGCCATCTTCCCACAACTGCCTAGCGTGGGTCATTTTAGTTCATGGGATTTAGTCTTTTAAGGGTGAGCTGTTCTAGTTTGGAAGCAAAGGCTCTCTTCCTGTATCTCTAAAAGCAAGGGTCATCTCTCTCTGTTCGAGTTCCTCACTAGATTACAGCTTTTCAGTATCGACGCACTAATTAGTGCATTTTCTTGCACTAATAGACCAATGCCCTTGTGTGTTCCACCAAAGAGTGTCATGTTATATTGTAGAATTTTCTTCATCCTTAATTTTTCAAGCACTGTTGTTTTTTTGGTTTTTTTTGTTTGTTTGGTCTTAAGCAACGTAGTGGGGAGTTTTCTCTGGGACATGGAAACTCTTAAAATAATGGCTTAAGATTTTCAGTGCAGTGTATTCAACTCCCTGTTACAGTAAGTAACAAAACCATGTGTTGGTATTTCGGCCTATTACTTTGATTCCTGATAGAAATCATGTCCTTAGCATAAAATTAATTTGATTTAGGCAGGGGGAAATAAAGCAAACAGTAAATGATCACCTAAAATCTCATAGATATAAATGAAAATTTAAAGTTCTGCACTCTGGTAGTGTGCAAACAACTTTTTATTATGATTACATTAATTTTTACTACAGTAGTACATAATACTCATAAGGAAGAAAAATTATTTCAACCCTTGGGGTTTCTGCTTAGCACATGGTGGAGTGATTTATACCTGCAGAAAGCAGACAGCACACACTACCAGTGGAGAAATATCAGTTCACCTGCCCTGGTTTCGAAGCCCAGTTTGCACAGATGGAAGGGTTTCCTAATGTGCAAGGTTGTGAAAAGGCAGCACAGTTAGAATGAGACAGACCTTGTTACCCTGAACAAACTCGTAATGTAGAGGTCCAGTTTAAAGAATAGCTTGAGATTTTTCTAAGGCCATGCTTCTGTGGAAAGGGTAGTCCTGCCTTTCCAGTGCCGCTGCTGCCTCCATGTCTGCTATTTGGGATGAACAGAGAGCCAAGTCAGCTTACTGATTCAGCTAAATGTTAACCTTTTTTTTTTTTTTTTGCATGGCTGTTTTCAGGCAGCTGTGCAAGCAGACCCAACAGTTCTGAGATTGCATAATAGCCAGTGCTAATGAGAAAGATGTGGTGGGCACAGGACTGAAGCACAGATGATTGCACAGGCATTTTTGATGGCAACATGGCCTTGAACTGTATTAACAAACTACCTTTAAAAAGCATGTTGTGATGCTGAATATTACTTGGCACTATCATTGCCATAAAGTTTTAAAGATAATGAGTATGCAGCTTTATATGGTATTCATCATGGTGACATATTTACCCTTAAACTTACGCTAGTATGCCCTTTACCCAATGAACTCCCTTCAACTTCTATTAAACATTTAGCTTAGCTTGATAAATTCAGCTTCTGTTAAAAATAAACAGAAGCAGAGTATTCAGTATAACTTTTCAATATTTCACAACAAAGCCAGTAGCAGAAATTCATATTGGTAAGGAGGAAATAAAAAAATATCTGTCTCTGTCTGCCAGCTTCTAGGGAGCTACAGGCTCATCAAGCCAAAGAATATCCCAATTTCAATTTGGTAGCAAAGTACCCTCTCTTCCCTTGAAGAACTCCTTAAGTGAGCAAACTATTTTAACACTGGAGTCAGTGAGAGCTGATTTTGCAATTTGACTTCACTGGAACTCTGAGCAGACCTTTTACAAGATGCTCGTCTTTCATTTCAGGGAAAAAGCTGACTGGGCAAGACTATTTCCTGCTGGTTTATCACTTTTTGCACCAGAAGTATGGTTTTTGGCATTTTTCCTTTCAGCTTCAATGGAAATGAGGAACAAGCTTGATTGAGGTGTTGCCAGCTCTCACAATTTCATCACAAGCCTCACTACTTATGTGTTTTCTTAAAGCCTCAAGATTCTGGCTGAAAGAAAACTAAAACTTTTCTATTTCTTGGGATTCTCCCCTTGCATTCAAAGCAAAGCTTCTGTTTTTTTACTTGCAGACAAAGTTTGAAGAATGTGAAACAATTGTAGTTTCAGGGCTGAAAATTCCCAAGTCTGCTATGAAAAACCCACTTTTCTTTTTCTTCTTCATGACTTTTACACCATTTAAAGGCTATGGGGATTATATTCTTGTTTTCTTTAAGTTTGCAGTTGGCAGCACTGCAAATGTAGCAGGAAAAACATAAACATCTTTTATCAGTTTTCAGTGTGACCTATCAAATTGAAAAAAGTAGGACTGGGACTTACAGCGCTGACTCCAAGCTAATAAAAATGAAAGGAAATGGTGCAGATGAATGAAATTGGTTTTCTGTCAAGGGAAACATGATGTTTAAGTAATACCCAAGTTGTTGATATTTTTAGTTTATTTCAGTTCAATATTCTTTTTCACCCTAGGTCATCAAGGTTGGTAATCTATAAATACTACAAAGAAGTTTTTTGAACTGCTAGCTTTCCAAAAATTAAATGTTGCTGTTTGTTCTGTCAAAGATACTTCATATGGTAGTAAAATTTCCATATTCAGTGAATCATGTGGGAATATCATGTGTAACAATGTAGATAAATAAAAGAGAATCCTACCCTACCTGTGGCAAACGTAGTCACTGAAATATTAACATTGGGGGAAAATCCTCAGCAATTTTATTTTTTTATTATTTTAGATTTATTTATTATGTTATCAAAGACAATGGACAGTTCACAGGCTCCTTAGCATTTGGGTTTTATCAATTGAATCATACACAAAACAGGCATAAGCACAAGCCAAAAGGGAAAAAACAGTATTTTGAACATTGCCCACTGTTATTTCCCCCGTAAGTTTCACCTGTTTATAGAGCAACCCACAACCTGGCAAAGAATAAAAGTTTCCTGTCTTTAAGTATTCCTCATAACTTATGCAGCACAAAAATCCAAGGAGCAATTTGTTTATCCAGTAAATGAATAAACTGTTGTTGGAGCATTTTACATGGCTGTCATGAGACATAGTTTTTTGCTGCCACTTAATTTATACTAAATGAACACAAAGAAATATTAATGACACAATTATGCAACCAAGTTAAAACTTATTAATCAAATGCAAACTATTTTTTTTTTAGATTTCTACAAAGTAAAAATAGCTACAAAAAGTAGTACATGTTCATGGTTCTGTATTATTTGTTTAATTCAGGGTCTTTAACTCAGTCATAAATATGAATCTCAACACACGTAGTACCAGCCCAAAAGCAAACTGGTTTATGAGACTGAAGATGTCCATTTAAATGAAAACCTGATAATTGTGATTCTGTTGTGATTTCAGATTTTTAGCCTCTGAAAATCAAGAATTGAAAATGTGGATTGCTCAGGCTTGACTCCACCTTCTTTGTTGTGCCAGGATTTGGATCTATAAAAGAGATTTTCCAGGGGAGCAAAATGGCCTAGTTCTCTCAAACAGAAAATGGCACAAGCCGCACCTGAGGGAGGTAGTTCTGCCCTCTCCATGGTCCCAGCATCCCCTTTTGCTTCCTGCATTGCCCCCACCTCTGCACCACCCCAAAATGTCTTGAAATTACAGTAGCAAGGCCTGATCCCACTGCCCAAGCCCATCGATAACAACCCACATGCATTGGTCATCCACCACGTTGAAAGGATCTTTTCCACAGGAGGTCAGGGGTTATGGAAATCTTGGTCCAGAACTTTTGAGGAATTTGTTAATTTGTAAATAAAACACAGTCAGTCACAAGTGAAGTCTGGTGCAGCAGGGGTGGAAAGGAGCAGTGATAGGAAAGTTTCAACCAGCTCTCCATTCATCCCAGCAGGGGCTTCTCCAGGGCCCAAGCTGAAATCCTGGAAAGACTCTCAAGCAGCAAGGCCGGCCATTGCTCCCTGACTGCAGAGGCACTGCCCCCCTCAGCTCTAGCCAGCCCATCCCCAGCTGCCAAAAAGCCTCCTCCTCTGCCTCTCCCTCCTCCAGCTGCTTTTGTCCTCTGCAGCTGCACACGGTCCAGCAAGGACATCCACCTGGGGCTCCTTCTGATGGCTCCTTGGCCCAGCCCTATTTCCGTCCCTCCCTTGATAAGGAACCTCTCTCTCTACCCTGCCTTTTCCCCTCTTCAACCCTTTTCTTTTGGCCACACGTGCCACATAAGTGGAGAGGTACAGGAGACTGACTGGGTATTTTGTGTGAGAGAAAGACTTCTTGGGAAGGTGGGAGATGAAGAAAGAAACCTTGTTCCTGTAGTTCCTCAAGAAATATTTTCTCAGTTACAGGGCCTGAAACCTCTTCTTGTCTCTATCCCCACTAAAGCTTGATTAGGTCCACCAGCCCAAGAAAAAGGAAGGATCTGCTTCAGCATTCCAGCTCCACCTTCCTCTCTCAACACGGTGTTTCAGAACATGTTCCATTCCCTTTGGCTTTTTATAGCTTCCTTAGAGGCAATAAAGTGAATTGGATTTCCTCCTACAGGAGGATCAATCAAACCTGCATTTTTAAGCACTCTGGAGCTGCAGAACTGGAACATGTAGAGCAAAATACGTCTTGCTTTTCTGGGAGGTCAATATCTCTTGTTTCTGCAGGCTGAACAAATCTCTGAGACAAACGGGATTTGTGCCCTGTCCTTCTGGGTGTGCAATATCATTCAGTCCAACACAGCCTGTACTTTATTTTTATTGAAGATCAGAATGGGATTCATATAAATAAACTGTATTTCGTTTAACCTTCTTGGAACAGGTGCTCATGAAAGAGTAGAGGTTTTCATAACATTTACTCAAAATATTTATTTAAACTTTGGAGGCCTTCAGCACATACAGTTTTACTGTTAACATTTCATAGACATTATCTGTAGATCAACTATGTTAATTTTATCAGTTCACACCATATGTGGTATGATACTGGGGCTTTTCCAGGCTGTTGCCCATTTTTATGTGTTTTTCTCACTGGTAAAATCAAGTCATTTTAGTTGTATGGTTGCCTCCACTAAAAAATCTGATTTTTTTATTAATTGTTTCGTCCATGCAAGGAAATGCTGAAGGCTTTAACTCTGAGACCAAAAACAGAGGGAAGGAAAAAGGGTGCCAAAGTTGTGACCCACTTTTTCCTTCACTCCATTTATATTGCTATCCCCTTAACTGCATGAGAAGAGCTATGCAGCTCTTTTGATTAAGCTGCATAAACCAGATTCAGAAGTCTGTGGAGTTAACTCTAGAATTCCATTAGTATAAGTGAATTTGGAGTTGAGAGCTCGCGTTATATTTAACACATGCCCTTCACATGAAGAAAAAAATCCAGCATGATCCCTGCTCAAATAGGCTGCAGGTGAGATTCCAGACCACCTCTTGAAATACATTTTCATGTGCCAATAATGTTGCTATTTCTCTGCGGGATAGCAATTAACATCTTTGTTCCAACCTTATTCTGGCATAAATTTTTTGTGCCAAAGTGTCCTGGACCTGGTTGTTATGCATGAATGCTCTTAGCCCAGAGGCAAATACCTTCCAGCAACAGTGAATGGTTCCTGCAAAGATTAGAAATGGGCAAAACATTCCCACTGTGTTTCATTCTAGTGGTGCAGCAGACCTTTGGAAAGAAGTGCTCAGTCCAGCTAAGAGTGGACCTCACAATAGGCCACTTTCTTCCCAACAGGTTTCTGGCATGGTTTCCACAGCCCTGGTCCTTCCCAGGGCATCACAGGAGACCAATGGCTGCTTCCTCCTCAAAATACATCCATTTCTGTATTGCTCTACCAGCAGCAGAAGGATTCCCCAGTATCTTGAAAATCAGTTTGGAAAGCTTACAAGAAAAGTGGCAAAACACACTTGTTAATGTTTGAAAATGGCAAGGAATCACTGAGGGTTTCCCAGCGGAAGTTCTAAACTCGCTTTTATGGGGCAGTCCTGCTGGACTTTGGCCAGGCTGAAGCTGATGGCCAAATCACAAAACTATGGCCAAAGATTTAGCAATTTTGTTGCCATAAATTCTTGAACATCTTGCATTGACACTGCATTTAATTTTAATTACATTTTCATTGAGCAGTAGGAATATATTTCTGCCAATTTTGATTTGAAAATAAAAAGTGGGGAGAAGTCTTCCAAATGTTTCAGACAGAGGTGTTAAATGTTGAAATGTGTTTTTCCAGCATTATACAGTAACACAAATAACTAAGGAGAACATTTCTGAAAACTTCAAGGTATATTTTGGTAAGACAGTTTGACAAAGAGATGGAGATTTTTCATATATTTGAAAAACTAAAAGTATGTTTTAAGAGAGAGAGAAAGCTTCAATACATTTAGTACCTGTAAGCTCTGGGAAAATCAGAAGATGACTAGAAAGACCAAAATAATCCCCCTAAAAAGGAAAGGCAGTTTTAACATAGTTGTGTTTCTACTCTGGTGCAGCATCCATTTGATCAATGCACCCTGATACTTCTTGTTCAGTTAAAGCAGATAACAAAGGAGCTGATTATACTGCAGTGCGGAGAGGGGACTGCGAGAATGAAGACGTATAACATACAAATCTATAGGAAACTAAGCTTCCTTTGTTCAGCTACACATAAAATAATTTTTTGTTTGCAATATGTTAGGGTTGCACAGATAGGTTTAATGATTCCTTTCTAATTTACTTGTTGAAGTGTGTTGAGGGGTTCACTCAGTGCTAATAAAAATACTGCAATACAGCATTAACTGCCAAAATGCTTATCTGAAAAGGACCTTCCAGTTGCTTTCAGGTAGAATATGCGTCAGCAAAGATAAGGATTTAGCTGTTACTCAGTAAAGTGGTGCTTGAAAGTTTTTCTGAAATGCAGTATTGAAACTTGTTTAAATTTTCAATTACACTGTTACTGCTTGAATAAACCTTTTTGAATGCATTCAAACAATTTTATGTCTTGCATTTAAAATTACCTACAATTGAAAAGAAGTCATACTGACTTCAGGTAGAGCAAGAGTTGGTCTAGTTCGCTGACAGACTTACACTTCTGTGTGCAGAACAGTGCAAGCAGTGAAATATCCTTCCTGCAGGACGGAGTAGGAGGCTACAGTGGTGTGTTTAGAGGAGGTTAAATGCTGCTGAACTGGGGCACCTTTCTTCTACTGTGTCTAATTTGTGTTAAATGGGAGTTCCTTGCTGTTCAACATGCAGCCATTTAGTTCACATTACATGAATCACAGAATATTCTGAGTTGGACCCACAAGGATAAAGTCCAGCTCCTTCTCCTTAGTGAATGGCCCATACAGGGATTGAACACAACCTTGGCATTTTTAGCACCAGGCTCTGACCAACTGATCTGATCTCAAAGAATGGAAACATGATTTGACAAAGTCACATAACATGAATAAGATATCAGAATAGCATACTTTGTGAGAAATGTTGCCTTAAAAGGGACTTGGTTCAGATCTGGAAATACCAGGGGGGGGGATAAGATTGGCCCTTAAGAACTACAAATTTGTTCCTGTGGTAAACAATATTCGTTATTCTACTTTTTTCTTGGGCTTAGAGAAATACAACAGAAAGAATATCTGCACAAAGCTCTGAGGATGGACATGGGCTCACACTATCTACTGAATGCGAATTATGTGGCTATGCTAAATGCATCCCTAAGCCATCACTAAAATACCCTGCCTGTCAGCTGGGGTTCAGTGCTACAGTAACATAGCCATGAGATTTATGCCAGGTGAGAGGACAGGGATAAAGAGCCCATGTTTATTTCCAAAATGCTTTTTAAACAGTGGTAGCTACAGGTAGATATTGTCACAGTAAGAAACACAAACTATCAGTTTTGACATCCTTTCTCTCCATTTCCTTACAAGGGGAGTAGGAGGGGATTGATCAGACACTAATCTCTTCTCTCTGGCAACCAGTGACAGAACCCAAGGGAATGGCCTGAAGTTGTGTCAGGGATGGTTTAGGTTGGATATTAGAAAAAGTTTCTTCATCTGGAGGGTGTTTGGGCACTGGAAGAAGACGCCCAGACAAGTGGTCACAGCACCAAAACTGACAGAGTTCAAGAAGAGTTTGAACAATACTCTCAGTCACGTGGTGTGATTCTTGTGATTCTGGGCAGGGCGAGGAGTTGGACTTTGATGATCCTTGTGGGTCCCTTCCAACTCAGGTTCTATGACTCTGTGAATATAACCTAATTTATTTATAATTTAACACAAAATGTGTATGTGTCAAATACTGCATTGTCTTTTAGTGAAATTATTGTAGTTAGCATTTAGCAAAAATGAAACACTCAGGTTGTCATTTTTGCAGTTGCATAGGCAAAAGTTCTGAAAGTAACTGTGATGAAAGGGGTTTGACCATGAAGAAGAGAGATGCATGCATAATGCCACGATTCAATATTAGCTTTGAATGCAATTATGTGTGTCAACAGTTCTTAACATTAGTAGATACTGTATCCTAAATAAGCAAGATTGTTACACAGGGAAGAGCCTCTTTATCGCTAAAACTACTTGCAGGAACAAACGTATGCTCAGTTGGTCTCTACATTTCACCAGTCTCAGCAGCCCACCATGCTGTCTGGTGGCTAACCAAGTCACTGGGGAGTGGAGCCAGACTGCTGTTCTGAGCACTTGGATGCTCTCTTCGTTTTCATGTGGAGAACATCCACAAGTGTCCTTTATCTTTCAGATTGCTATTGCTGGTCTTTGAAGGATTATCCATCTTTTACTTCAGTGGCATTGCTATTTCTTGGTTTTATGAATGGCATCACTTTTTCTTAATCCTGTTAACAACATCAATCCCATGTGAGCCAGCTGTCTCCTGCAGCTCTTTTTCTTACGTTGTGCTGAGTGTTGGACCATCTGTACCTTCACAAGGCCATTGCTCTTCACCCGGATCATACAGACTGTGGCTCTTTATCACCCTGCACAAACGTTCTCCCTGCATTCTGTAGGCACACTGCTCATACATTCTTATTAACCTTACAGTGGTTCTGACAGGCCAAACAATTTACTGGGAGCCACAGCATTTCTTGGGCAAGAAATAATGGTTTAGTAGACAGGGAAGTTTCTGTGCTAGCATAGTATTTCTCTGTTTAGAAGCTCTTCAGAATTTTTCCTTTATAACCATGAGTAATCACAACTTTATTAAATCATGCTATCCTAATTGAAGTTATCTGATTACATGTTATATAAACTGGGGAGTTGGAATAACTTCTTTAAAGCCAAAAATATATTAACACAATCCTGATGCTTTTGTGGCTTTGTTTCATTCCAGAACAGGAGGTGAGCTGGTCCTTAAGACATGGAATCATCTTCATCTGTAGTTTTGAATATTTCCCTACAGGCAGCTGACTTTAAGTCAATTCTTTGTGTATTTTCACCAGTTCTCTTTCTTTAGTTACTTCATTTGTGGGTTTGGTAGATACTGACAGCAGTTCCTGAGTTCCTCTGAGTTTGTATATCCCAGCTGGGTGGAGCTACAGAGGATAACTTTTAATAGGATTACATAGCATTTTTTTATTAGAATATACTTTTTTATAAGACAATATATTTCAGTCAAAGGATTCTTGTAGCTGAGTGATTTAAACAGAAGAGCTTAGGGAAACAATCCTTTCTTCTGCAAAGTATGTCCAGTAAGCCCTCTATATCCTCAGGAAATGTGAATCAACCTGGTACTGCAGAATTCTGTAAGGTAACATACCAGCTGAGAATCTGTCTTGTAGTCTTTAAGTGCTGTTTGTGGTACAGAAAAAAATGTCTTGTAATGCATCTCTGCTGCTTATTAAACAATGCAGAAGAAGCAGTAAACATAAAAGTACAGATACCCTGAGATCACCACAGTCCTTGAGCACTGGGAGGCAGGAACTACAGCCAAAGGGCTCTGGTCCCTGAGAGAGTGATTACCTTAAGATAATGGTAAGGTCAGTCTTTCTTTTACAGGGAGACCATTTGCACTTTGATAGTGAAAAATAAATAATGGTGTTGACATTTTAGAGTGGTTTAAAGTTAATCCTTTGTTTGGAGTCAGCATTTCATACAGTAATCTTAATACTCATTCAAGATACCACTCGAGAGCTTAATATCCATCCCAGTCCCTCAGAACACTCCCTCTGTTCAGACATACAGTTTGTGCATAGAAAAAGCTGTGATGCTTCTGACAGCTAGAGTTTTGTGGCAGGCACCAGATGGATATGCATCCATCACACTTTGGAGTCACCTGGCAAGAAGGGCTGAGGAATTTAGGCAGGTCCTTACTGAAAGGGAGAGCAGAGGTAGTCCCTTGCAGGACTAAGCTCCTCATACAGTTTCAGGTACAGACACTATTAATAAAATACTAACCCGCCAAACACCTTAATGTTTGACAATTTGCCTAGCTTGAGCCAATTCCAAAATCCTCTCTGGCTTTATTGCTGCGGTGACTTAATTTTTCTGTGAAACTGATCTTGATCCAAGACACTCCTTGGAAACTTGACTTCGAGAAAAGTAAGAAAACAAGGGTGTTCATGATAAAACACCTGTTAGTTGTTAATTTTGTAAAAACCTTTGGATCCTTAGTCCGTCATGATTCTGTCTTTCTGGTTCTCCTTAAAGACAAAAGTAAGTAATGTAGCTCAAAGTAGTTTTTCGAGTGCCTTTCATCTCTCCCTTTTGAATATAGGTCTGGTGCAAAACTAAGCCTTTCATTCTGAGATTTTTGTCATGTGGGACATAAGCCAGACACTAATAATAATGCAAAGAGAAGTTTTACATCCAGGATTTTTGGAGTTTCTACCCAGGGCTGAGCCAATTCAAAGATCTAAGTGGACAGAAACTTTCTAAAGACTAGGGCTAAAGACATTATTTTGAGGGAATAATTTATTCCACAGATTTCACATCTTCTTTCTAAATGTGGAATCTTACAAGCAGCTGCCTTGTTTTCTTATTATTTTAATTGCAAGTAATTAATTTTATATCTGTAATTTGCCACAGAAACTATGACAATTGAACTGTATGCTGTAGATATCACAAGTCAGATACATGCTCAAATACTGCTCAGATTTCTCAGCTTGTGAGTTTTAAATACTACTACATTCAATGTTCACAGGAAATTGGTTAGTTTTTGGAAACCCAGGCTATGCTGCAATGGCTTCTGATTGCCCTACAATTCTTCCAAAAGAAGCAGGCAAATTTCTATCTGAATAAACCATTAAAGGAAAGATGGAAAAAAATATTCTTCTGTGGAGTAAACTCTCCTAGAAGAGTTTGTTTCTGCATGAATTTTTGCCCTGCAAAATCCTAGGGGGAAAAAAAATCCTAATTAAATGTCATTCAACACTTTCTTTCTAAAGAGAAGGAAGGAAAATTATTCCCAAAAGAAAATAGCTTATACTCCCTATTTTTACATCACACCAAACATGGAAGAAAATGTGCATTATTGGAGGTATCCATGCCAGCCAAGGACCTTTACTAGGGTGCCAAAAAAGAGTCAAAACATTGAGTTCCAGCTGAGCCAGGAAGAGGTACAGACCCTGTGGAGAGCAACCCAAAGCCATGCAGGTCCTGTCTTTCTCCATTGGGCAAAGAAAGAGCGTCATGAAATTAGCCACCGAAAGCTTTGGTAGTCAGATGCTCCCTAGGCTTCTTGTTCATTCCAGTGATGGTCTTTTTTCTTGGTCCATAAAAGACTGTATCATGATAGAACAAGGTTTCCATAGCTAGTCTAATCCTCACTACAATTCCTGTTGCTGTTCCATATCAGAGATGTCTGTTTTGGTGGAGTGGACAGTCCCGGGTGGGTTTTTTCAGGCTACACCTCCAATTTCTGCATTCTGTGATAGAGAAACAATACCACTGTAAATGCTGCTGTCATTGCATTATCTGCAACTATTCCAAAATCCACTGTAAAGGAGCATTCACAACAGGCCAAATAATACACAAATTAGATAAGATAATGACCATAATCTGTACAAGGACTCATCTTCTTTGTATATACAAAAAGGGCTCTGCACCTTACGAATTCCAAAAAGTATGAGAATTAAAATGATGTTCAACAAGTTTAGAAAGTTAAGATTTGATCACAGGCAACAAGTGGATTCCAGTTACTTCCCTCTCCTGCAATAATAAGTGCTCATAATACTGTACCTCAGAGTCCCTGTGCACAAGGAAAACATTCCCCAGAAAAGGACTTATAATGAAGTGCAGTCCTAGATCATCAGGTAAAAAATCGAAATGTAAAACATACAAGGTAAATAATAAGGTATTTAAGACTTATTCTAAAGAGATAGGCATTGTCAGTGGTACTTTTAATGGTGTTCTGGTTCACCAGGAAGGCTCTGAAGACACATACCATTGGATTACCTCCTCTTGTGACAGAATGGCACATGCTCAGCTGTGTTGTATCATGTTTGGATCAGTTATAGGTCCAAATAGCACCTAAAAGCCAAATGCCAAATGCCTAGATGAGAGGTTGGACTCACACCTAAGGATAGAAACTTCACCCCAAACTTTTGAGTTTGGGCCAAGCACAAACTACAAAAAATGCATTTGCCAGATTTTTTTCCAGATCGGGCCCAAGGAAGTAGAAACTGCACAAGACCTGAAAAATCAACAGGTTTTTCACCATTTGGATGCAAAAAGTTCATCCATCAATTAATCCTGGATTTACTGTGGATTTGAACTTTGAAAGATGACCAAAACCAGCTGGACTGTATCTTTGTTGCACCACTTTCCATGCTTAAACAGACAATGAACTCCATTTAAATCTCCAAAAATTTGAGTCAATTGCTCTTCCTTGTGTCAGGATCTGAATTTTTCATCTAAAGTCCTGAAAGCAAACCTAAGCTTAGCTACAAGTCTGCTGGGTTGATGTAAAAGCCACAAAGTCACATCTGGGTTTCCCTCAGTCGAGACTCACTTCTATCTCCACCGAAACCGAGGTGAAGCTTCACCAAGCGATGGCTGAGCCCCAGCCAAGACTGGAAAAGGGCAGCTGGAAACTTTCCAAATGATGATGAAACAAGTCCAGGTTGGATGAGCAACTCTGTATAGTGGCAGGGGATTCGGAACTAGACGAGATTTAAGGTGCCTTCCAACCCAAACTACGTTACAAAGCTACGAGTCTATGAATTATTTTCTTGCACCATCTGGTGGTTCTTTGCAGTCGGTGCAACAGGACTTCTCTGTTCCAGCAGTGCTTGCAGCACTCCCAGCTGACCTTGCAAATGATCTTGGGCTAATGCAGGAGATAGCACCTGTCACCAGACTAGTTAGTAATGTAAAATAACACAAATCCCCCTGGTATGGCAGAAATCCTGATTTTTGCTTTATGTTGCTATTCCATCATCCTGATCACAGAGCTCTTCACAAAAGCCCGTGGAGAGTAAAAAAGGAAATCTGACAAAACTCTATAAAGGGAAAAAAAAATCAGTCAAGGTTTCACAAGTGCTTTAATCAGGGTATTCTATAAAGCCTGCAAGAGGTATGTGCCAACTAATAGCAACTTTTGACCCTGATTTTTGGCTTCATTGACTCTTGGCACTCAAACAACGTGCTGGCTCAGCACTCCAACAAAGCTGACCAATTGGACTGGATTGTATTTAAGTGGTTTTGGAGGAGGACAGTCATCATCATTAGGTGATTAAAAAAATCTCAGGCTCAGGAGTCGTGCAACAAATGCATGTCGAACTGTTTGACTATGGGGCACAGGTCATAGGATAGCTTAAGGAATTGAAGAAAAAACCCAGAAAGACATATACTTCCCCATGGGAATGCATGACATTGTAGAACAATCGATGTCTTCACTTCCAATTTATGGAACCTGAATCTGGTGACTGTGGTGAAATGGTTTAAGGTCTCAATTGTTGGAAACATCAAATCCGAATGGATCTGATTAGACAAGTTCTGCAAACCTTGCCAGATGCTGAACACTGCTCAATTAAAACCTGGACTAACTCCACCGAAGCCAGTAGAGAAATCAGGAGTTAACAGATTTCCTTTAGCCCAGAGTCATGTCCTTCTTGTACTTCATGTTATATTCAAAGAGCAAGATTCCATGTCTTCCTGCTTTGGATAACTTTCTTTTTATAAGTCATATAATTTCTGCGCATTCTGATCATCTCTGGAGACGTGAAAATGGGCCATAATACTAGTGGGACCTGTCCTTGGAGAGTATTCCCTGCACAAAAGAACAGCTCTCAGAATGGTGGCCTATGGCTCCTGTCCCTGATTCAGGAGTTGTCTCAGGGAAAGGGACCAGCGAGGCTGGTGAAGCTGTTACACTGCTCTGTGACTGCAATAAACAATACCCTGCCACAGACACACACAGCCCAAAGCTGCAGGAAATTCAGAGCAGGCTGAATCCTCCACTTCTTCTTGTCCTCTGCTCTCAACCCACATCCACACACCCACAGTCACTGAAGGCTTTTTCTCTTTCCCTCCCAGATCAAGTAAATTTTTGACCAGAGGCAAAACAATATTTAAACTTTCCAGCGTGGAAGGAAAATCTCTGTCTCCCAATTTCGCTGGGTCGTATCATTCCAGTATTAACTGCCAAGCCTATTCCCCACCTGGACATCTGTGAGAAGGACCTCACACAATCAGGTTGTTCTCTCATATGAAAGATTTTCCGGTCAGGCACACCCTTTTTGAAATACATTGGATACAGTAAAAGTTCTTCAGAAAACGTTTCCTCTTTCCCTGCTTCTGAACTTGGATAGCTGTAATTTCATTGACTTGCCAGCCACTGAGCCCTGTTCTAAGGAAAATACTGTACAGATACACCCTTTTGGAAGAAATAATTGAGCTGTTAAAAAAAAAAACAGCAAGACACAGACTGAAAACCAGGTTTGTTTTTAACCTTGGTGGTTTTGACCTCAGCAGTAATGGGTGTTTCTCTCTGACCTGTCATATCTCTCTATTCAGTACTGATACTCTTCCCAAAGAAAAATTCCCATGAACTCACTTTCATGAAAAATGCAGAATACCCCACTATTCCTAAAATAACAGGGAGTTTTTCTGGGGTTTTAAACCTTTTATAGACTGTATCATTTAAGCCTTATTTTTTTTAAGTTGTTCCAGCACACAGATGCATGACATTATATGCCACAAACCCATCTCTGAAACACCTTTACTGAAATTTATATTTGTGAGCAGTCATCTTTAAAACCAGATTCATTTATCAAGCTTGCATCTACATCTGAATTCAGGGTAAGGATTTGGCTCTGATAAGACCACAATTTCTGCTATAACAGTCCTGCCTCTGCTGGGAAGGACTTTCTTTGATCTGTTATAAACTGATCAAGACTTAATAGTCATCTGAGAAAGACTTGGTTCATAACTCATTTTTACAGCTATGTGATTTCTTTTCTGTTTTAGGTTTATCTTGGATATGAGGCCCCTGAAACAAATTTAAACTTCTCCACAAAACTATGAATATAAAATTTCCTCTGAAGCAATCCAGTTTATCTGTTATCATGATTAATCAGACTGTGACTCTCCAGCAAGGCTGTCACAAGGCCAGAGCAATTAAGAAACTTGCATCCTTTTGTGGTTCCTGTTTTGTATTTATTTTTATATACTCTCAGTAACTACCTAGTCATTTCAGTTTAATTGCTGTAGTTTTGTACCCCTACCTCCACCTCGAAAAAGGAGTTCTTCATGAAATTTTTGTCCCCAAGCACCAATCTGTTTTCATGACCTGAACAGTATTTATCCCCTGGTTATAAATGAAATCTGTATTTCATCACATTCATCACTCTTTTTCATGCTACAGCCAAATAGCTGCACTCCTACAGCTTCAAATGATGGCACAGAAGAGAATTGTTAGATATGCACATTCCAGCTATCCCACATCTGCCAGGTCTGTTGTGGGCAAAAATGAGGAAACCAGAGCCAAAAAAACAACCCTGCTTTGTGTGTATGTTTTATTTTAAACCATTCTGAAGCCAAGAATGTGAAGATCAACCAAATGCTGACATGCTAGTAATATTTTGTTTTACACAGATCTATAAATATACTTATCACTGTTTAAAGTAAGACTGAATATACTGTAGTCATAAGAAACACACATGTTCTAGAGGACAGATAGAAATAATTATATGAAACAAAGACTGGAAACACTTTCTTTTTCTGGGTAGGGTTAGACTTCCTATAAAACTTCATTGGGGACAATCTTCCATTCCTCGTGCAGGTGAACTTAATGGGAGCTTTCTCTAGGATTGGGCCCAAACACAAACATAATTTTCGTGCTTTGGTTTTCAAGTTTTCTGCAAACTTCTTTCATTCTGGACCCACTTCTAAGCCATCTATGGCTATAAATAGCAAAACTATTATCAGTAACTCTGAACTCACCATATAGGAGCACCTCTACTGGAAAAAAATTTGGACTCCCATAAATAATAAAAAAAAAATGTTCAAAGGAAACACAGAATTGCCTCATCTAGGAATCAATGATTAATATAGTTCACCCTGCTGTCTCTGACAAAGACCAGCACCAGACACAGGGCTAGAAAACTGGTATGAAAGAATATAGCAGGATTGGGAAGAAAAGGATGAAAAAAGGTAGGGAGGTACCTGCTGTATGGACAGAATGCACATACTGACATTCTGGAATTTCCTTATCCTGAAGCTCAAGGAGAAGGAAGGGACAGACTGTATTTGGCATAGACTAAACAGAAAAAAGAAAAATAGTAATGCTAATAAATGGTTGTAAGCAAGGAGGAGAGAGACTTCTGCTACTTCTGTACAGAATGGGCAGGGCAGGCAGGGGTGGAGGTAATGTAGCAGGAAGTGTAGGATCTTTGGATAAGTTCCACTGGATCTACGCCTACACAGGAAGGAAAATGCACACACCTGTGTGCCTCTGGGGACAGCACAGAGTAGGTCACTGACAGACTAACAGATAAGAACAACCCCATTGCTAAAGATGTTAGAAGGCAACCAGATCTTGAATAAGAGGAATTAAAGGTATCAGATGAGGTTTGTCAAAGTCTAAAGGACTGCCTGTCTCTTTAGCAGTGACTGAGGAGCATTTCTGTCTCAGAAAAAGAAAACACAGTTCCCCAAGTCAGTGCCTGAGTTGGCTGAGCATTTCTAGATTGAATAGACCTGAATTCAATGGTTTCTCTCACCAAGTAGTGTACAACCCCCTGGGTTTGAAGACACCTTTGTGAGTCACTCAAGTACCATTAGTAGCTCCTGGCTCTGAAGCCAGACCTGCATTCACACGCAGCAGGAGATGCATTTCAAAGCACATCCTCATCTTCATTCATGGAGCACAACATATACTCACAAGCACAATAAGAGGCAGCTTGAGCGAAGGAACCAAAAAGCTCTCCTCTGCTTGCTCTCCAGAGGAGGTAGAGGACCAGAGGGAAGCATCCAGTTACCCAGATCTGACTTGTGTGCTGGCAGTTGGGCCACACTGGTTTTGCATATGTTATATAAAATGAACAAACATAAAAATGGGTATTGATGAAGTGCGATTCCACCCTTAAAGTGCAGCTGAATTCACTGCATCAGTCCAGACAAGTGCCAAAAATGTGAGGGAGCTGAAACAGCATCACATCATCTGTGCAATGAATAAACTCAGGGTTAAATAGACCTCACAGCATGATTGCCCATCTAGTGTGAGAGTATAAGTAAAATTCGGAGATAAATCCTGCAGGAATTTCAACAAATGGGATACATAAACAAATTTCAGGCCTGTGCAAAAACTATTGTCCCAACCACTTAATGGCAGTAGCAGGGGAGCATTGAGTTCTGCAGATTGTACATATCCGTGGGTAAGCCAACGACCAACCTGTGTGCTTATTTTCTGCAAGTTTACACTGCTGAGTCCTTGAAAATTTGTCATCTTTGTATGGTTCTACTTACTCACTTGGCCCTAGGAAAAAAAACTGGTTAGGAAGGAATGAGTAACTTTTTTTCAACTTGCTTTATTTTCCCAAGAAAGGAGCAGAATGATCTCTTTTTTTGTCCCTTGTTCTATGCCAGCATGCTAAAAGATGGGCATATTATCAGAATGATAAATTTTCCAAAGAATTCTAAAGGGTTGATCTGAACCAAATGTAAATACTAAGCAATGCAGCTGTTGTCTTTTTTGGGTTTTTTGTTCAGTGTGGTTACAGAAATCATTAAGTTGAGTAGGGCTTGGACTGAGATCTGTAATACTTTTTTCCATGTTCATCGGAGACCACTAAGTAACTTGTAAAATGTTCCTTTGTATCTTAGTAAACAAAAACAAAAATTAAGACCAAGTTTTTCCTCTATGTCATTCCAAAGTGAAACATTTTAACTTCCTTTGTGGTTTGTTCCTCCCTTGAAAGATATATTAGAGTTGAAAAAGTACCATCAGACTGACAGACTGGCATGTCAAAACTGGTTGGGTTATTACTGATGCTTTATGCTCTCTGGAGCATGACTGCCACAGTTATTTGGTTCTCAGTTAAATGTTCATGTGGATAATTCCACTGCAGTTTTCCAAGAGAAGTTCAAAAACATCAGGATTTATGCTACTTCTGATCCCTGAAATGTGATCTGTACACATTGTTTGAAAAACACCTGAAGTTTATTAAGTGCTTGGCGCTTGTGGGCGTCTTTTTCACCTAAAAGCATCCATCTACTGTTTATTGAAATCTATGTAGATCTAAACATATGAAGCCTGGGACTGTATCATCATGACAGCAGCCACAGAGGAGTTAACTAAAACGTGCAAGCTAAGCCTCAATTTATAATTAATAATTAACATTTATAAGGTTGCAAACCCTTTACTCCCACTGTCGAGCTGTTGCTTATCAAAACATTTTCAGTGCAGTCAATGAAAGGTGTGTAACTGCTGACAAACACGAAAATGAATCTGCAAGTCTTCAATACTTGGGGTACACTGCTGAGTCTTAAGCAAAATCTTGCTGCCACTAATTCAGGACAAACTAGATCCATTACATAGCTGTTGCTACTTCAAAAACTTGTCTTAGTTACTTATTTATTTTTATTTTGGCATTCTGGCAGGTTTTTAGGAAGATTCCTAAAAGGTTTGGACTAGCTCAGGCATGTCTACAACATGTGTGGCTAACAATTGGGCAGCATATGTCAGTAAGTCAGACCAGTGTGGAACTGGCAGGGTAAACCCCCCTATTTTCTGTGGAAATAAATCTGCAGCAATTCCCTTTGATGTCTCAAACCACCCGTGCACAAAAATTGTGCCAGAAATCTGACCTGATGTGTAACAACATACATATCCCAACACTGAATAACACTGGCTACATCCTTAGTTACCATAAGAGGTTGAATTTCTTCCACAGCCAGCTTCCTTCACTTCATGTGTCAGTCCCTTCACTTGATAATTTGCATTAACTGAGCCACTGATGACTAAAAGAAGACTGAAACGGAAAGTGAGCATCTCCTTCTCTTGAAAGTCACAGCAAAAGAAACACCGTGATTGCGCTCCGTCTTACCAGACTTGCAACGAGACACAGAGAGGCTGGCCTGTGACAATTGCTCATTTGCACCCTTTTCTTACAAATTTCTTATATTTTACCATATATTTTGACTTTGAAGTATCTTTCATAGACCATATATGTGAAAGTCTTCCACCCATAATTGATTCCCGGCAGCCCAACCAGCTATCAATGCTGTTCTGGGAAACACAGCACTGTAAGAAAACTGGTATTGGCTGTGACTCGGTTGAGGCTTGCATGTGATTTGGGAAAAACTGAGGATAAAATGCACACTGGAACAGAAACACCAAAGTAGCCACCTGTTTACATTTTCATCACCCTTCAACCTGAAAAATTACTGTGGTTTCTAGAACTACGAATTTAACTTAACATCTCACACACGTAAACTCCCCATGTGTACCCTATTTCTCTCTACTGATCTCAGTGATACAAAGGTACTAAAACCTTAATTTTAGCTGCTGCACGTTGATAGATTCACATGAACCACATTAAGTTAACATCAAGTTGTGAACCCAGGCACAGATGCTTTATGAGCATTTAAATCGATAGTGGGTGATCACAGGACATAATATGAGAATCATATTCTTAGAGTGACATTAGCATTAGAACCCTTGTAGCATGGAAGGCATCAATGTTCACTAAAAATTTCAAACTTCTGAAGCATCTAGAAATGTGTCTTATCCTGCCAAGTACTGAACATCCATCTTTTGTAAAAAGCTGTTCAATGCATTTCTGAAAGCTGAAAAAAGGCATGCCACCCCCACCTTTTAGCCACTGGGAGAGACAGCAAGTTGTCAGTGTGTTATATTTCAGATAATTGAAAGTTTAATTCTGGTTCCTTACAGTTTTGGTAACAAAGACATCTATATTTACTAATGGAGTTGTTGTTCTTCACCACCCACATGCTATTGCTTCTGTTTCTTACAAATAAAACAATTGGACTTGATTTTAAAATATATTAGGCAACTGTGCTCATGCTGACTTCATGGAGAATTCTTAATTTCTCATCAGGTCCTCACTCATTAGTCCCCTACTTCATTTTCCCACTAACACAGACCTATGTTCACTTTGCATGAGATTTTTGTGCTCTTTAATGTCTCACACTGAAGAGTCTGTTTTCCTTCAGCTGAATACTACTAACATACAGCTTCTGAAGGCATTCTTTATGTCAGCAGTTAGATACTAGTTATTAGCTATTCACCTGAAAGGCGGATGATAGGTATTATTATCCCTAGTTTTAATAAAGAAAGCTTGTGACCTGTGGGCAAGTGGGAGAAGTTCCTCCTTCTTATAAATCTTTCCATGAAATCTCATTCTTCCTACTGGTCACTACATAAGGTTCCTCTTGAAATTGGAACTAGTTCTTTATAACTGAAATTAGTTGCTAAATGAAGAAGCAGTGGAAGATTACAGTGATGTTGATGAGAAGACTACTGGAACTGACTAGAGGAGCTAGTAATTAGTGAAGATTAATCTCAACAATTACAGTGGGAGAAATAAGTCTAAGGATCTTGTAGGTTTAAGGCACATTGCAAACTGTAAACTGACATTAAAATCCTCTAAACCTGTTATTTCCTTGAATTTAAATAGATTTCCTAGCAATTCTTAGAGGATCTTCGGGAAGAAATTTTTTCCTGCAATGTTTTGTGCCTAGTGCTTTTCCCAACCTTCTTGTGAAGCCTGACTGACAAAACCATGGGGGTCCACCCACATTTGTTTCAGCACATAATGTAAGAGATACTGCTTACATAGTATTGTTTGTACAGTGAGACTGCAATTAGTGAGAAGAATGGCATAAAGGCTGCTGAATAAGCTTTTTACTTATGGAAAAAAACTCTTAGAAGACTGTCCTTGAGGAGAATAAACCCACCTTTTATTCAGACTTTCATACAACACCTATTTCTTCGTGCATTCAGCATTTTCCTTACACACCAGTATTCTGGATAGCTATCCTGTTTGACTGCATAGGCCTCCCAGGGATAGCCTTGGATGGCTGAATCTGAATATCTGGGCAGTATCTCCAACAATTTTGCTTCTCTGTTTCATGAGACAGAATCCAGCTTTATTAGATTTTTTTTCCCCCGGATTTAATGTGCTGGATATGTGCATGGTTTGATGTGCAGTGTAATGCTTGTTTGGCTTTATTTCCCCTCTGTGACATATAAAATCTAATAAGCAAGACTTTTTCTTTTGTTGCTATGGCAGGAAGATTCTTGAAACACTTAATGATAGAAAATAATTTATATTGAGAAAAAAAAAAAAAGAAAAAAAAACAAAACAACAGAGGGCATCTCACTTCTATTTTTGGCAAGTTTGTTCACATGTGTTTACAAAGCCAGAACTCTGAAATGCTCTAAGCTAAAAGTTCCACAGTGAAACCAAGCCAACCTCATAAAGCTCAGTAACTCCAGAGTCTGAATTCTTATACTAAATGTATTATTGTTCAAAAGGAACTTGTAAGGATCATTTACATGGGCAGGCAGGCCTTCCTATTAATATCCAAATAAAGAATTACTTGGTTGCCACAATGAGGCAACACATAGAGACTTTACATTCCATAATTTCATACATGCAGTTGTTCAGTATTCCAGAACCCCATTTATAAACTTTTCAAGAAATTTGCTTGCCCAGCTCCATCTGAAGTTTGGGTGTTTTTCCAAGTGTAAGTGTTACAAAAATTTCTAGCAACATTTATAGTGTTTATTGGTTTTAGGTTTCAGGAGGTCCATCAGTGGACTGTGGTATAAAATTAATAATGCAGAGAATCACAAGATGATGCTTCTGTAAAAATCTGGTGAGGAATGGTACCACTTCAGTGGGATCCCCTGGTCGTATGGTGTTTTAACTCAGATGATTGATTTTGGTTTGAAATCACATTTGATAATGTGGAGGAAGAGGGGAAAGCTTAAAACTTACCAACCATTTGATATTTTTATCTCTTCCCCTGTATATACAATGTTTGCCTTCCATCTTTCTGCTTATTTATCTCGTTTCTCATCTTGTCCTGTACTCCCCAGAAACTCCCCGGCATAATCTGTTCTATCATGTTTTACCCAGCCTAACCTGACAGAAAGCTATAGCCACGCTTTCACACTGCCCCCAGAATACGCTCACACACCACAGGGACCCCTTTGGGTCTGAAAATGTCAAGAGAGAGCAGGGGTGCAAGGGGCTGTAGTGGGGGTGCAAGGAAAAGCTGTAACAGGAGCATGTTCTCCTGTTGTAGTGGGGCCTTTCTGCTCTCCCTGTACTTTCTGGTGCTCTTGTTTCCTTCAGGACACTTCCTGAGCTCTCCAGTTAAAACAAACAAACAAAAAAGAGCAATAAAGCATGTGGAAGCTTATCACAGTCACATTCTGCTGATGTCGCCTTTCCACAGAGGAAAGTATTCCCCCTGTTTAACTGTAGGTATCAAATTTGTGCTCACCCTGCAGGCTCAGTGGCTTCCACGAGTCAGATAACTCAATTAGATACTCAGTGTTGCAAGCAGCACCCAGGTAGTCATGTAACTTCCCCTTCTTGTCACATTCATATTTTTGTAATGCTTTTTCCTGTTGAAGAAGATTGTCGGGGCGGTTGCCAAGTGCTTGAATAACTTGTCCTTGATGAATGTGCAATCAACACAGAGAATTAACGGAAGAATTAACAGCTTCTCAGGCACAAGCAAAATTGTGTGGCAGAAATTTTCTTAGTTAAGTGTCCACCTTAAGTCAGTAACGTGTGGCTGCCTGGGGCAAAAAGCAGAGCAGAGAACCAACAGGGTTTGGGCTGACTCATTTTTAAAGAAACAAGATGATCTTACAATTCTGTTAAAAGCAACTTTTAACCAATTGCTTTTTTCCTGGTGGTGTTAGAAGTAAACAAATACCATCATACACAGGTAGGTATGAGTCTGTTGTTTTCTTGCAATCTTGGAGTCATGTAGGAGTTTTTTACAGGGGCAAGATCTTGCAGCAGACAACTTCTGAGGCTAGAACTCAAGAAAGGAACAAGGAGAACCTGGTACCTCTTCTAAAGGGCCCTAGGAATTGCTGGTGCCAGGAAAATGAACTTCCTGTTTAATGTAAAAATATTTTTCATTAGTCAGAGGCACAACACTGATATAATACAAAAAAAAAAAAAACAACCCTATGTGAAAACAAGGAATTTACAATATTTTTTTGAAATATAATCTGAGGAAATGATGTAATTACATTTTATAATGAGAACCTGCTTTTGATTATTTCTCTCAAATTCTTCTCAATGTCCCAAGTGCAAGCAATGTTGCTGCTACAGCATGCACAGCAAGTTAAAAACTAAGGTCAGATAACCATACACAAACTCCAACATGTTTTACTAGGTTATGAATTAAGAGACATTAGCTGGAATTTCAGATCTCATTCTGCAATACTGTGTGACAGTGGGAGCATCACTTCATCTATAAGATACTACAAATCTCTTTTATATTTGAACATGGGGAAAATAATGAAAAAAAAACCAGATTATGGGCCTGTTAAAAATTGTATAAACTGTTCTGCAATATTTTTTCTCAGATCAACAGATCTCATCAGCCTGACAACACTCAACCTTCACTTAGATACCTTTACTCCAAACCCAGTTTCATCCCAGCACCCCACTACAGTTCTTGATCTTGGTTTGCAGCTTTTGAAACAGGAGAGTAAGAAAGCTCCATCAGGATCAAACCCTTCATGGACTGTCCCCAAGGCATGCTCAGACCCAAGGTGGGAGGTCATGAGGGCCATCAGGTCAGCATAATGGCTAATAAAAGACCAAGCTTTGGGGTGGCATGAGGGAGGATGCTAGATAACAGAAGGAACTCTGGGTTAAGCTTGAAGGCCAGGCAGATAGTTCAAAACAAATAAACAAAACAAGGTTTAGGAAATTCAGTGATGGTCTTTCTTCATGTGAGAGGTACTAGAGCTGCCTGGCAGCATCTCCCCACCTAGAACGAGACCCAGAACACTGTAATGAGAGGGCAAAGTAAGAGTGACTGGAAATCCAGTCCATTACAGGGCTGTG
Source organism: Pachycephala philippinensis (assembly GCA_013397055.1). Lineage (NCBI taxonomy): Eukaryota > Metazoa > Chordata > Aves > Passeriformes > Pachycephala > Pachycephala philippinensis. The sequence goes on along the minus strand of VWZT01005798.1, from coordinate 185,027 downwards.
AGGCTTGGCTGTGGCGTGGAGCACACTGCACAACAGAGGCCACATCAAGCACGGAATATCATCTGTGCAACTGGGAACATGGGACATTTGGGAAAGAAATCAGTATGTATTCACAGGAAGCAGGATCTTCAGGAAAATGAACCCTAAAGCTGTTGACTGAGCACAGTGGATGAGTTCACTTTAGAAGCTGACTAACCTTTAAATGGTTTGAAATATTATGAAGGATAATGTTTTCTTCTTATATTTAGAGGCAGTTTTCTAAATTTTGTCTTTATAGCCTTTTGCATTTCAGAATCATATACAAAACAAATTAGCACCCAGGATGCCTGATTTCCTTCTGAAAGGTAAGTTCTTTATTACGGTGTATAGTGTAAACAGCTTGATTCTTCCCAACAAAATAAGTGGATTTTTAAAAAGCCGAAGAGTGTCTTCTCTTTTAATTAGTTTCCACTTTTGTCAGTCTGGCCCTCTCTGCAGTACTGCTGGTTTGAGTGCACACAGGGATGAAGGCTCTGTTGTGCTACAGCCAGGTACCACTGTTTTCTGAGTTTATCAGCACTGCAGGGAGGCAGGCAGCTCTGTGTAATGAATGGGGGGAGGGCTGGGTGGGCATTGTCACTGTTCTGTGCTGTGATTCAGTGTTACTGAGGTGTCCCATGTCACAGATGAACAGGAGGATTGTCCCAGCTCCGTGTGCCAGTGGTCTCTAGCTCAGGGGAATACAGAAGTGGGTTATTTGCTTATTGCACTCTCCAGGTTCTCTCTTCTTCATGCGATCTCCTTTTCAAAAAGCTGTGATACAATTCTAGAAATTTAAAGAGCCTTTTATTGCACTACTGTAGTTTTTTTGCACTGCGTGTCCCTCAGGCTGAGGTTTCATGTTACAATGAAGTGATGTAGCAGTGAGCTGCTGCCAAAAGGAGCAGGCCCACTATTTGCCACCCCTCTGCAGACCCTTGCTCTGGCTGTAGCAGCCAGTTCCCCCTATTTCATTTCCATCCAGCATAGTGATTGTGTGGTCTTAGTATTAGTCTGGTTATCTGGCCCATGACATAAGGAACTATTCTGTATCTTTTCTCCCAAGCAAGGGTTTCCCTTGGATCAGTTCATACATTACTGCGCCCTTTCTAGATTTAAAACATAGTAATGTTGAGGGGATTTTTGGTTTTTTCTCTTTTTTTCCCCTTTCTTTTAAGTACAAAATTGAATTGGTAAGGAGGCAGTACCTTTGTTTTTGGTGCACATACCATGTGTGTAGTTACCCATTTTCAGTGACATTCTCACATGTTAAAGTAAATCACAAATAATATTTGTTCTCTTGAGACATTTTTCAAAACTAAACAAGTGGAGAGCACAATTAATATTAAAAACTTGAGGAAGGTGCTGCCTGTGTTGCTGTCACCACTTCTTGTCTCCTCTGTAAAATTTTTAAGCCTCAAGAAAATAATGACAGAACTTTTCAAAGAATGTGATGAAATACATGCCTCATTAAAAGAATGGAGAATGCTCATTGATTTTGGCGTACCTCAGAAATCTGCACTCTTCATTGCTTTCCTTTGCTTTGGGGATCCCTTGGTGCTGCAATTAGTGCAGACAGAGGTGAAATGTGTAACGAGAGACCGCCCAGGCCTAATTGGTCTGACTTGTCTCTGGCTGCAAGGGCTCAGTGTCACTGTGCATGTGGGCCAGAGGCAAGTTCTGTAACACAGGCAGCATGATTAAAAATGCCAGGCTCCTTTCTATCAAAAGCAGCATGGACACTGCAGAGGGATAGAGCTGATCCAGGTGGTACCTGCAGTTCAAGCAGGCACGTGTTGACAAAGATACCTGACTTCTTCAAGAGCCCACCTCACAAATATAAGATGTCATGACAGCCTTGGTAATGGAGACCAGATCTCTTTATAGCTGACAGAAACATTTGTTTGCATTCCACCAGATGATTCTGTTTCCCATCACTAAGAGCTTAAAGAATTTCTTGACATTATGAGTTTTTTAATAGCTTTTCTTTTTATTAACTTAAACAATTTTCCATTAACATGCCAGTGTTCTAACTATTTGTTTAATGTCTGAGGGTGATGTAAAATCACCTTAATGGCTGCTATATCACCATTTTCTGTGCTGGTCTATTCTTTTCCCAATATGTAACTTGAGTAATCCTGTCTTTAAGAATCCTGTGTTCTTGCTGGAACAGTATGTTGTCATTATAGTAAAAACAGTATAAAGCCCTGTCAGCCTCAGACAAGTTCTGACTCATAAAGAAACAAAACTGATATCCAGAAGATTTCAGGATGTGTGGCAGTGTAAAAGAATTTTTTCTTTTTCTTTTTTAAGAAAAATTGGGGAGTTTTATATTATTTTAACTAGTTTTGACAGGTTTCTGAAGTTCCTTGCTAAAACCACAAAAACCATTCTTTGCAAACTCACATTTTATTCAAGATTATTGCAACAGTGTACCACTATTCTGAATCTTTTCTTGAATGCCCTTAATGACAATCTGTACTGACAGGAGAGAACACTTTATCATTACAGAAAGTTTTCATGGGAAGAATTGTGGGGGTTCTGAATCAATGCAGATCATTCATACCCATGGTGAATTCATAGCAATTATATACTCAATCATGCTTCATTTGTGACTTTGTGGCACATAATGACTTATCCAGAGAGTACAGAGGTAAACAGAAGTTTCAGCTGTATAAGGAAAACTTTATTGATAAGATCAAATTTATTTTTATTTAAAATATGTCAAATACCCTCCTTGCTTCAGCATAAATACACATAAATCAATTTTTATGTTTAAAAATATAAAATTATATCACGCATGAATGTCAGTCTTGTGTAACTGTGATCCACAAATCATCTGACTACAGAGAAAATTTATGACATTAGACATTGGGAGAAAACATTAGCTGGATGGCAAACAAAGTAAACAAACATGGGAATTTGGAAGAACCTATTTGGGTGCCTGCTAGGGGCTGACATGCTTCCCAAGGCGTGTTGTGAAACAGATTCTGTCTGTCTACTGCATTTATTGGCACTATCACATATCATCTTTGGAGCAGATATGCATATCCAGTCTTATTTCTAGAGAATAGGAGGCAAGTAAACAAGTATTTTCTGAGTGTGAATTTGAGGAAGAACAATTGATTCTTTGCATACTTCCCACACTTTTTCCTTCCCTTTAGATGTTACTGAAATACGTTGGTTTGACAAAAGAAAAACTCAACACACTTAAATGTAATCTGAGGACTGGATTTTGAGAAGCCCTAGCCCAACATATCTGCACAAAGGGGAAATAAGATATGTTCTTTTGAAAAAAAAACAACAGTAAATTTAAGTAGTTATGCACATCTACTCTGTTCTTTTGAATCTCATATTTGAAAAAGATAATTTTCATCTTGGGCATCTTAGGAACAAAAATCAGATTTTATTTCTGGTCATAGATATCTGACTGAAAAGATTGCATCAAGAAGATGATTTGTATTCTTTCATTTCAAAGTAGCTGGAGGAGTGCTGTGTTAAAGCCACAGAGGATGAAACAAGGTAAATGGTTAAACTTGTCCTTTTATGAACTGCAGTGTGGGTCAGTTTTAAGAAACTTCTCACAGTCTAAAGCTTCCTCAAGGGAGGCAGTGGAGGAGGGGTGCTGATCTTCTCTCTCCAGTAGCACACGGAATTGGAATGCAGATGCATCAAGGGAAGGTCAGATGGAAGAGTTCTTCACCGAGAGGGGGGTTGGTCACTGGAACAGGCTCCCCAGTGAAGTGGTCATAGCACCAAACCTGTCAGAGTTCAAGGAGCATCTGATCAATGCTTTTCATTTTATGGTTTAATTTTTGGTCCTTCTCTGAGGAGCAGAGATTTGAACTCGATGGTCTTTATGGATCCCTTCCAACTTCTTATATTGCATAATTCTGTGACTCCACTGGAGAACTTGGTGATGAGAACCAAGTGCTGTGTTTTTCTGAGTCCATTTCTCCACATTAAGTAATTTCTCCTTAGAAAATGATCGGAATCTGTGTGGGCTGGGTAATTACCCACCTTGAATTGCAGTGCCTCCTCTGCTAAGGGTTGCCACATTCTGCCACCCAATTGCTTATTTGAGCACTCCCTGATCACTGTCTGAGGGATCAAAACAAGTCAGTTTAGCGGAAACCTACTGCTTTGTATTAACTTCATTAATTTTTTTATGAAATGAAGGTAGGAAGTGATCACACAGCAACGCTGGTCAGAGGAACAGTGTGCTTGGCTTGAAATTAATGTCAGAAGGCACAGTAGTCCCAGGACATTCTAGAACTTCAGCAAATTAATTTAGAGAAGTGTTATTTTAGATTACTAATACAACTTGTATTTCCTGCTATTTTTAAAGCTTTCACATTACTGTATTCACATTGCCAGCCCATTACATGAATGCTTTTTTCTCAAAAAAATAAAACCCTCTGATTTTGAATTTATAATAAGAGTTTAATAGAAATTAGTTGGTTAAACTCTTTATTATGTCTGATATCTTAGTTATGATCAGATCCTAATATTCTATATGTGTCTCTTAACACTCATTTTAAGCAAAATGTACTTCAGTCTTTCACATGAGACAAAATGAAGAAAGTGTTGCAACACCTAATTTTGCACAGAGACTCCAGAGCTGTCAAGTCCCATCTCTTGTACTTCATATGAAAAAATATTTGGTGTCTGCAACCATTTCCAACATGGCATACAATATATTCCTTTGACTAGTTGGGATCTGAATATAAAGAGAGGGTTTCGGTTTTAATTTGCTGTCCTTTCTGCCACTTGGCAGGAATATTCTTAGCTTTTTAAAAACAGATGAGATATATTCATGTGACCCCATGTGTTCCAAGCAGCAGTGAAATAACTTCTCCAGTACCATCGGTACCATCATTCACTGTCCAAAGAGATTCAGTTCCTTCCCTTACATGCTTACAATAACAAGGAGCCACTGCTGCGCTCATAACATTTACTAAACAAAATCCAAATAGTTGAGCTCAGCCCTTCTCACCCTTTGTACTGCTTCTACCAGGAGTGTTCAGGGTGTAGATAACCTACAGGCAAACAACTGCTCAGTTGTCTATTCATTAGCTTTCTTTCAAGGCTGAGTTCACTATTACCTATTCCTTTGAAACAGGACACACTGACTTGTTTTCCCCTGTATTCAGGTCTCGGGCAAGTGTTAGGCTTTCTTATGGTCTTCATAAAACCTCTTCTTTTTACGTGCTTGTTTTACACATTAGGTAATCTAATATCGACTTTGTCCTTGGTGTCTCCGTTTCCACCCCCTGAAACAAAGAACAGTTTACACTTCAAAGCTATTCTTTGTAATAACTGACAAGTGTGTGCCCATACAAGTCATCCATTCTGGGTTTGGTAGAAAGGGAATAATGGTGAAAAAGAGAATGCCCATATGTTTTCTTCATAATAGCAATCAAAATAAAAACCTGGTTTTCTCACACCACTTTTTCAGAGGGACTGTTCTCTGTGGGGGAGCTGTGTCTGTGATAGAGCTGCAGGTGGGGGTAAAAGAATCCTTGAAGTTGGGCATGAGCAGGACTGCAGGCATGCATGGTCAAAGGGACAGTGGAAAACCAAAGGTGTCTCATTTGTTGCACATATGGGGGAATAAACATTTTATTATATAGGAAGGGAATATTAATTATTAGGCTACTTCAGGAAAGTGAGGACTTCCAGAAAGAAATAACAACTAGCTTGTGTTTATTTCTTTAGACAGTCTCACCGAGGTCAGAGGAGTGCCAGTCCATCTCTCTTTTGCTGTGCTGTATATTTACATCCTAAGGATTGGAAAAAAATTGGAAAGGGTAAGGTGAGAAAAGAATCTGTATAAAACACAATAGAATAGCTGTGAGGAAAGATGAGTTCCCACAAAAATAGTTTTTGTTATTGCCATGGTGGTGCATTCTTTGATAATACAAAACATACCATAGAAAATCCTGTCGTCTTTGGTTTGGCTTTAACACTCTGTTTAGCAATACAGAAATCACTGCAGTTTACTGTAGTGTAATTTCCCACCCTGGAATTTGACTAGGAAATTGGTTGTAACTTTATATAGGCAAGGAGCCATACTGACCACCATGCAAAATCCTTCATCTCCTATGTACTCCACCAAAAAAATAAAGTTAAGCTTATTGCATCTGAGAAAGTTGAAGCAACTATTTCTCCCTTATGGCATGGACGTATGTTTATGACATGTCCAAAAATTCTGGGGAAGTTTCTTAAACAATGGTAATTTATTTGGCACCACGTTTAAGGCTGGCTTACAGTTTCAGCACAAACCTGGGAGACACAGGAGTACAGGAGTACGATCCCTTCACTAGACAGGAAGGAAAACAGGAACTCCTTACTTTGCCATGGGCACTGGAGGAAGCAGTGTAGCTACACCCAAAGAGAGAGACAACTTTGTTTGTATTTTATGTTTAAGTATGATGCTATTATACAGTACATTCATTTCAGGACTTTTTGTTTTAATGCAACTTTAGGTGCAAGAAAAAAAATCCACAAAATTTCTAGATTGTACTTACTTTCAGAAGAACCCTGCCATAAACTTGATAAGAAAGGTACATATAATATTTATGCTTTCAATAGTCTTTCTTACTTTAATTGTTTAAAACAGAATTCTCTAATAATCGCAATGGCTATCATTTGTGGTACAATTTTTCACACCATTTCTTCCTTTTTTCTAATAGTTTCCCTGATTGCAATTATGTGTGTATTCATTTAAGGGATATTTTTATTATACTATGAACACACACATTATTATGTGACTTTAAACATATTAGGGAGTCAATACTGTGAAATTCACTTTCAATGCAATTTAATATGGAGAAGACTCAAATGTATAAATGCAAATTTTTTATGAACACCTTTCCAGCTACCAATACTAGCACAGCATTATGAGAGCTTCTATGGAGAAAATTAACAACATCTCAGCCAGACCCAATTCAGTGACACGTGAATGAAAGAAAAATATCTCCAAATAAAATGGAAACTGTTGGAGGGTTTCTTAAGTGCTTTGGCAAAGTAGACTTTCTCAATGTAATCATAAGTGCCTACAAAGCAATAGAGACAGGGCAAAATAAAATACAGAAGCTTCAAACTTCATTCTCTTTATTTTGTCTGTAGAAAATACTTTAACTACATTTTCACACTTTTTCAAAGCATTTGCTTGTCCTCTCTCTTTACCTCAAGGTTCTAGGGAGTTTCTCTGTTAGGATCGTGTTAGGTAGGCTCTTTCAATCTGTCAGCTTTGCTGTAACTTCATTTTCCAATATTAAGGTTTAGTTTGAAACTGTAATACCAAACTTCAGCATTAGATTATTCATCCACTAAAGGAAAAAAAGAAAGTCCCAGATCATACTAATGAGAAATAACTTTTTTGTAAAGTACTTGATTATATATGATGTAATGAATAGTTCCTGGTTTGAGGCTTTCCTTTAACTACCATTACACAGATCCTTTAAATGAAGCTCCACCTGAATATCTTTGAAGATTTTCTGAAATAGCTTTATTAGGATGTAGAAATGTGTATGTGGAAAGAAACAAAACAATTACATAAGAAAAAGAAGGGAGGCTTTTGGGCAAACTGGCAGGAAAGAATAAAGTTGTTCAGAATGTTACTCTGAGAACTAAGAGTTTCTGACCATTGAAATCCAAAAATTACCCTCCTGTGCAGTATGGTACTCAATAATGTTTCCTTAAAACCCTACCAATGTAAGCAATTCATAAATACCATAATTTGATATTATGGAAGTTTGTATTTATGTATATTGTGTGGCTTTACATCAATATTTGTATTTACATAAAATATATTTTATAACACTATATCAATATTTTTTACTTGTATAGACTGTTCTTTTTAGCAAATATTGGATATTTCTGGCAGCCCTGGATGTGCCTGTGTCTCTCTGGGTCTAGACTTGCCCTAAACATGTTCATTCTGTGTTGTGCAATGAATAGGCTTATTCAGTCTTCTCTGTCTCTCCCCTCCCTGGTCACATACACACACAGAGTTCTATTTTCCTTGGAAACTTCAGGGTAATGGAGATGCTGCACCATATTCCAACAGGGCTGCTCATGGCAGACAGAACTGCAATCAAAGGTCTGGTCAGATGTCTTTAGGAAGTCCCAATTAAATATGATTGATTTTTTTTTTTTTTTGTCTGGTGTCAATTAAATCCGCTGTGAGTATCAGAGTAGTTTCCTCATATAATTTTGCTGTCTTTTGATGGTAAATTGTTTAGCTAAATAAATTTATCGATTTCATTTCTTAATGTGAAATACAAAGGAAATCTTTTTCCCCCTCTTCTCCCTCAGCACTTTTTGTTCTACGATTTTAAACTTCCACTGGGTGGCATCGTTTCTCCCATTAAAAAGTCTAGTATATGTGATTTTGCAGCAAACTTGAAGCTTTGAGCTTCTCTGCCACAACTGTGGCTAACACACTGTTGGCATAGATGGTAAGAGAATGCTCCCAATGAAGTATGTGCCTTCCATCTATTTATGGATGTGTGCAGATGGTCTCTGCCTTGAGTATTTTAAGACTGTGCTGAGAAGAATTGCTAGGTAGGTTTATTTCGTTTTCTCCTTTTGTACCCAAGATATCTGGGGAAACAAGCACAACTCAACATAATTTATTTGTATAGGACAGATTGTATTTATGAAGTTTTCTCTGGAGATGACAGTATTACTGAAAGTGGAAACAAAGAAAAAATGTAAGAATTGTGCTGTTCAAGGACCAAACAATAGGCATTTGACACTCTTTCTAATAGATTTACAGATCACAGCTGGTTGCAAAATGCAATAAAAAAACCTTGCAGCCATGCTGGAAGAATTCTTAGAATCTCAAATGAGAAGTAAAAACTTCATTCATCACCAAAAAAAAGGAATATTCACCAAAAAAAAAAGGAGGGGGTAACAAGGGTCTTCTGCCCTGAATTGTTTGTAGAACTTGAAACTAAATTGTGAAAATGTGTCTGTCTTTTCATCAATTAGAGCAAGCAACATGCTGTGCCTAAATCTAGTTTTTGTGAATATTCTTAACTTGAATACTAAGAATTGATCCTGACGAGATGCCTACTTTTCTACAAAGTAACTATACAATATTTTTGGCATGAAGTTCCTACTTGGTGAGAGGGAACCAAAATTTTTAAATCCCCTGTTGGCATGTGCCAGGGCAGCATGCTGGCATGGAACATGTACTGTCCTAGCCCTCTTTAAAAGCCACCAATTGCCTAAAAGGTATTTGAATGTCAAATGTTCCTCAAAATCTGCTGGATGCGGGAGGGAACTTAGTAACTGCAGATGAGGAGAAGGCGGAAGTGCTTAATGCCTTCTTGGCCTCGGTCTTTATTGGAAAGACGGTTGGTCCTCAGGACAACTGTCCTTCTGGATTGGTAGATAGTGTCAGGGAGCAGAATGGTCCCCCTGTTATCCAGGAGGAGGCAGTCAGGGAACTGCTGAGCCGCTTGGATATTCATAAATCTATGGGACCAGATGGGATCCA
>VWZT01005798.1:145624-175042 GCA_013397055.1 Pachycephala philippinensis | reverse complement strand
GGGGTCTGTGCTGGGACCAGTTCTGTTCAATATTTTTATTGACGATGTGGATGAGGGTATTGAGTCTTTTATTAGTAAATTTGCAGATGGCACTAAGCTAGGAGCATGTGTCGATCTGTTGGAAGGCAGGAGGGCTCTGCAAAAAGACCTGGAACAGTTGGATGGATGGGCAGAGTCCAATACGATGAAGGTAAGTAAGTCCAGGTGCTGAGTCCTTCATTTTGGTCACAATAACCCCCTGCAATGCTATAAGCTGGGGACGGTGTGGCTGGACAGTGCCCAGGCAGAAAGGAACCTGGGGGTACTGGCCAACAGCCGACTGAACATGAGGCAGCAGTGTGCCGTGGTGGCCAAAAAGGCCAAAGGCATCCTGGCCTGTATCAGGAACAGCGTGACCAGCAGGACCAGGGAAATCATTCTTCCCCTGTACTTGGCACTGGTGAGGCCACACCTTGAGTGCTGTGTCCAGTTCTGGGCCCCTCAGTTCAGGAAGGACATGGAGACACTTGAGCGTGTCCAGAGGAGGGTGACAAGGCTGGTGAAGGGCTTGGAACACAAGCCCTATGAGGAATGGCTGAGGGAGCTGGGGTTGTTTAGCCTGGACAAAAGGAGACTCAGAGGCGACCTTATCACTCTCTACAACTACCTGAAAGGTGTCTGTAGTCAGGTGGGGGTTGGTCTCTTTTTCCAGGCAACAACTGACAGAACGAGAGGACACAGTCTTAAGCTGCACCAAGGAAAATATAGGTTGGATATTAGGGAAAAGTTTTTTACAGAAAGAGTGATAAAGTACTGGAATGGTCTACCCGGAGAGGTGGTGGAGTCACATCCCCTGGATGTGTTTAAAAAGAGATTGGATGTGGCACTCAGTGCCATGGTTTAGTTGAGGTGTTAGGGCATGGGTTGGACTCGATGATCTTGAAGGTCTCTCCCAACCTAGTCATTCTGTGATTCTGTGTGATTCTGTGATTCTGTAAATTTGAAACCTGGTGAAGTGCTCCTTGACATTTTGCACAGCCAGAAATCTGGTATTTCGTGGTTTGCTTCCAGGCCTTTGGATGGTTTGCCAAACTTTTTGAGCACACAAAAAGACAGTTTCTGGTGTGTAGTTTTTGAGTGGCATCCATCATCTCATTTCTAATTATTAAGAATAATTTTTTTCTCCATACTTTGCAATTACTGGTGGCATGCTCTGTCCCCGCTCCCCCTCTTCCCCCTCATTCCCAGTGTTTTATCCAAATCTATTGTAAGGGCAACAGTCCAGTTCTCCAAAGTAAGAGATGCAAGTGTTCAGACAATTTAAAACAAAACAAGCAAACAAAACAAACAAATTTTCTTAATCATGTGCAGCACCACTCAGCCTGAAAATCTGCAGAAACTGAGTTTTAATTTGATAAGTACTTCGCCATTGATACACCCTTTAGATTGTAGCTGTTAGTGGTTCAGGATGGTATTTCAGATGAGATGGGTAGAAAAGTGATGAGTGAATACCATTGTTAAATGTTCCCTATCTGTGAAAAGCTGCTCAGAAACTAAATTAGTCCTTAAGTGTAGCACGTTAATGCCAACTGTTTTATTGCCAAGAAATTGGCATCTTTAATCTGAAAACTTTGTAAGAAATATTCTCTTTAGTGACTTAATTGTTTATCTCCTTCAATTGGTAGAAAACTCTGAAGGATTTGCAGAAAAATGTCACAATATGCAAACCAACTCTGAAACTTGACAAAATACGACAGTTGTCTTGAAATCCATTCAGACCTTTTAAGAATTGTCAAAGATTTCACCCTAAATTTAGGTGCTTTAGGAAGATAATGCTAGTATCTCCTTTAACATGTAGTGCCAAGTTGTGGGGAAATAAATATGCCAAGTTTCACTGCATGGATATCAGTCTTTGGAGGAAAAAATGAAGCTTTCTTCTGATTTCTGAAGAAGTCTGTAGGAGCTGCAGGTGCTCTACATTTTTAAAATTCAGGCAAGTTTACATAACAATCAGAGGAAGATAAACCTGCTAAGCATTTTTATTGAATGAATTAGAAATGTGGTCATATTTCTGAAGAAACGAAACAGTTATTATATTATAGACCCCAGGAAGCAACATAGATGTGATACATAGAGAATATGAAAAGAATAGTAAATTAGTCCAATCTTCATACATGTTATTAATACAATATTACCACGGTGAAAGGTTAGAGGAAGGGATCAGTCCACAAAATACCTAGATTATTTTTAACACAGTAGTACAAAATTAAATGCCTAATTTGTAGAAAAGAGATCTGAAGGACATCCCAAATTTAGGCACAGGGTGAATTTTTAAAGTGACTAGATAATATGCAGACTAAAAAGACCTGTAGTTAGGTAATTTATTGTTGGGGAGATAAATTTTTGCTTCTCCCTTAAGTACTAGATGTCAACCACTATCAAAAGAACAAATTATGATGACTAAATCATGAGGTCTTGTCCAGCACAGAAGTTACATTTTGCTTCCTAAATAGTTGTTCTAAGTCAGAAAGTATGTTTATTCCACTTCAGGTCAGCATCTATGGGTCATGGAAGTGAACGACACAGGTAAAACAATGTAAATTAAGCTGATCTTACAAAAATGATGCTGTGATACCTTGCCAACTGCTACATAAATATCCATACAATCTGTTCTTTGTATCTCACTATTGCAAAGAAATGTGTTCAGGAATCAGGCTATAAACCTATCCTTCTCTGAGAGAGTATCCTCATGACTAAGCTGTTAAAGCTGCGGGGTTTTGGCGGGGCATTTTTTTTTCCTTTTTCTTTTTATGTATTTTTCTTTCCTCTTGCAGTGTAGCTAAATGGAATACTTATGGGTGCTTTTCAAAACTACCCTTAGGACATTTTGCCAATAAAGGGAATTGACTGGCTAACCAGGCCTGGATTTTATAATTTGAAAAACCTGTATTGTATTGTTTTAATTTTTTGTCAACTGCCTCGTGTATCTCAAAGTTTTCATGTACTTTCATCTGGCTCTGTTCAAAGAGGGTGAATATTCCAAGTGGATATGGTCATTCCCTAACATGTTGAAGGTTACTCGTATCAGTCTTTGACAAGATTTTTTTTTCTGCTTGCCTAGATTGCTACAAGTTTTCATGACATTTTAGTTTTGATGTCCTGCAAATACGGTGTATGCTTAATGAACTCTATTCTGTTTTCCTGAAGTATTTTGTCAATAACTAATTTTTCTGTTTAGTTAAGATAAAATGAGAAAACCACTAGTTGTGACAGTTCATCGTGACTTTATCTGGTCAGGACTCTGTTTTCAGAGGCCTTACCAAAAATTTTGTTAGCTTGTACAATCCTAGTTGAAGATGTCCATCTGGATCCAAGTTGGATGGATAGGGTGGCTGAACTGGGACTCAGAACTGGTGCTTAAAACTGAAAGATATATTCTTCACTGTTTCTTGCATTTAAATGAATTTAACTAGTTCTCTCTGACAGCTAAAATTCAAATCACCAACTGAAATGCAGATAGCTGCATTAGGCTATGCTGCAGTCCTAGTCAAATATATTTTGTTTAACATTTTCCACTAATGTTTCTTTTGGGATTTTGATGTACAACTTTGCAGAGTGAACCTCCACGGGTTCAGGAAACTCTTAATATGTAACCAATATTTGAACATATGGCCCATGATATCATTCTGTTGCTGCAATAAAAGTATGTTCCTTCTCATATATTTCATTCAGAGAGGTAGAACTGCTGTTTCCCATACCTGAATTATTTACAATTTTTCTCTGGCTTTTCCAAATTTCAGGTGTATATCTAGTCATACTCCCCCTCATCATGTTGGTCAACTGCAGTATCCTGGAGTCTCCTAAGAACTCTGAACCACCATCAGGTCATCTTACAGATCCTGAGGACATTCTCCTTCCTGAGAAACTTTCTTTCCATTTGACATGACCATCTTTATCAAACAGTGCAGAAATCATTTATCCTTAATGCTACTCCGGATCCCATGTGCCTAAGGCTTAATCTGAATAGAAGCAATCAGCCAGGATGTCAGTGCTGCCCCTCTCCTGCACTCCCTTCAGCCCCTTAGGCTGTTTTCTGTACTCTGTGTCTTCACTCTGTTGAAATATCAGTCCAGCAGTTCTGATGCCTGTGGCAGAGCTCCCTGAACCAGGGATTGCAGCTGGTTGCATTTAACATTCTGCCCTGCACTGGGCTCTTTGGCTGTTCCCTATGACAGAAAAGAACTTTTTTCTAGGAATTCTTCCTAGAATTTCTAGGATGCAAATATCTGAGCACTATCGTGTAATTATCCCTAAACTATTTTTAAAATCCTGAATACACGGGAAAATACTTATCTCTTTAGCATGTTAGCTGAGATAAGGTGGAAAGCTTTTCCCTGGCCCCATAGCTAAAAGATCCAAAGCCTTTACCAAGGCCTGAAAACCTAGATCTTTTCCTTGGTCGTTTCAGCAGAACCAATTTATTTCATTTTTGTAAAGGCCTATTCCGTAATTATTTGGATGAGCCTTTGTAGAGTTTGGTTTCAATTTATAGATCAAATTTGATTCATAAAATGGTATTTTTAATGCTGCCGGTTGAGTGGTTTGGCATTATTAAAATCTGGTGAGTTTTTAACTTACATAGTTGCTATTCTGTAATCATAATAGACAATACAGGAAAAAAAAAAAACCCAACAAAATAAAACAACATAATTTTGTTCCTAACTTTCTTGCTGGAATCTGGAAAATTGTGGACCCTAATTCAGAACAGCTGGTTCCAAAAACGTCAAGTTTTGATTGATTGCATTACCATTGAATAATATTAAAATAAATGGCTTATCTCAAAAGAAACGAAGCAATCTGGTGCCTTATTTGGTAAACAGACTTGTGTCTCTGAAGGCTAGAATTAGATTCGGCCTTAAAATAAATATTTAAGATCCCAACAACATTTTTAATGATTTTAGTTTTAGAACATGCTCAGAGCTCTCATGCTGATTCTTTTGTTTAAAGAGCACTAGCTCTAGTTTCATCCATAAGTGCTGTGGCATGCTTCTTCTGGTTTTTGCTAAACAAGGAAAATAAAGGATTGATAGACACTACATTAATATCCAAAAATAACTTTTTCGTGTCATTACATGGGCTTTTGCATTGACCTTTATTAGACAATATTTTTTTATGTTTAAAAAGCTCAATACATTTCAACTGATAAAAATCTGATCAAGTTCAGCCTATTGGTTTTCCTGAATCTGTGCCAGCTGTATGAGCTGAATCATTCTGGTTTGAGTTATTCACAAATAAATAACTGGCAACAGCATTTAGATGTAGTTGGATGACTAAAACAGTGAAAGTGCTTTAGAAAGACACCGGTATATTGCCGTTCAAAGCTCTGTTTAAGGCTTGTGAATTATGTCACTAAAGAGAGAGAAGCATGTGTGAAAGGAGGAAAGGTAGAAAAAAAAAGAAATTTCGAATTTTTCAGTCCCAAGTTTAGAATAGGAGGGAGGGGATACTCAAGATGGAGGAGCTTTAGGGAAAGTGTATTTAGATGATGATCTCATGACAAACCATCCTGAACTGCTTTGGCTTGGTCTTTGTGACAGTGGGGAAGGACAGCAGCTTTTGTGTCCCTGACAGGGGTGTTCTGTTAAAGATTAGAGCTGTGCAGGTTTCCTTTAAATAAAAATTATTTAACTGGAAAAAGATTTTAATTTAATTTTTTTTAAGAACTGTTCACCTTCCATTTCATCAAACACTACTTGAAATATTTTTGAATCCTATAGGTAAAAAGCCTTAAGTTAGGCTCCTTTCTTATTGCTTCACAGGCTCTTCTTTCCCACCTTTAAAAAAATTTTAAGTTAAAAAAAATCCTCTGCCTTGTCATACTGTTGCCTGTCTTTCTTCCGTCATAACCGTTTTCTGTCAGGGTAATTTTTTTCCTTCTACTGATATGTGTTGTTCTTATAGAATAGCTAGGTAAAGTCTGTATTTATAAGCTCTTTTTAAAAGGAACTTCTCACAAAGAACAGTATGGGGCAATAGCAGGGTATTTTTGTGAGTGTCTGGAGCTCCAGGAATTAACCTGGTTTCCATTTGAAAACCTGCCCTAGCAGCAGTGCAGCCATGCTAGTACAGTCATGTCTGTAGTTAATAAATCCTGGTAGTTTCAACCCATCTGACACTTGTCTATGGTATACCTAATCTACAGCCCATAGACACTACTCAAGGACAATTCAGAGGTGACTTGACATAATATGCAATCTTTCTTGCCAAATCTGTATGAAGCTTCTCTGTGTCTTGCTCCTACAGATGACTCTTGCTGGTCTCTCCTAGAGAGTTATTTTGGCTTTGCAAATTTCAGATGCATGAACTTCAGTTATATTTTTGAGTAATATTTTAAAGTGCATCATAAAAATATGCAATACTCATCACTGAACTCAGCCTTTGATTATCAAGTCTATTTGTGGTACGGATTTTAACCACATCCCAGATGCAGAGGTGGTGTCACAGCCTGTTTCTAGCTGTATTTTCTGGTGAAGCTCTTGCATGAACTGATGCAGTTGTCTGGATTTCAGTACCGTTGTGGTTACAGCTTTAGCCTGACTGTTCCATGAGCTGGTTCCATTCACAGCCAGAGAAGGGTACTGCAGAGGTTGGCTTTGCCAGTGCAGAAAGGTTCTGCATGAGTCCAATTTGGTTGCATGGGGCTCTAACAGGTCAGTCTTGGCATCAGCCCTGCTGGACATTCAGACGAGAGTCACTCTGCAAGAGACCTCTGTGCTCATGTCCCTTGGTGTTAGGTTCCCAGAAGGCTTCTTTACTCATGGCCTCTATTGTGTGAATGTCTCAGCCAGCCCAAATCTCAGATTCTGCATAAACTAATAAATATTGCCTTGAATACTAGGCAGCATGAAGAAGAGCCACAAGGACTCCTCTACAACTCTTACTTCCAAGCAGCAATGTTAAGCCAGAGCTAACATCGAAAAAATCAGCTCAGTTTAAACGACCTCCATATAAGAGTTACACTGAGGCATCCATGTCATGCTATCCATAACCATCCTCTTAGACACCACATTTTCAAAGCTTTTCTCTTCGTAATTTGGGTAATGGAACCCTTATTGCTCTAGATAATAAGAGGGCATTGCATGTCTCAGTACAAAAATAAAACGTTTGCCATTTTAGGAAGGATTTTATAAATACCAAACATTTCCTGTGTAAAGTGATGCAGTTTTTGAAAGAAAACACTGAACCAGCAAAAAGAGTTAACCTGATTCCACTGAGGCAGAATCTGCCTGTGAGAAATCTCTGCAGCAGACTGAAATCTAGCTGCTGTTAGTTTATTTGTTGGAAGAAAACCAGACCATCATTTTGCCCACTTCCCAGAAGAGAGTGTCTGTGGGTGTTCTCTTTTCTTTCTCACCAGTAATAGATGAGATCTTGCAATAAGACCTGACTGCTAGAGAGACTACCTCAAGAAGCTATTGTCATGGAAAACAATGACATCAGCCCAAGATCTGTGTTGTTGCTCTTGCACCCTTCCTGTGGCGCAACATCAGTAAAGAATAGTTATTTGTTTCTTGTAACAAGAAATACAACAGCATTTCTAATGCTTTGCTGGATTGTTTTCCTTTCTTGCAGCCTTCTTTATCCTAACCTCTAATTATGTTTCTCCTGTGTAAACATGGATAGGAGAAAAAAAATTGTTACAAATATTGAGTTCTCCAGGAACATGTGGTATGAAGATGATGGGAAATGACTTCTCCTACTTGTATGTGTGTGTCCCAAAATAAAGTATTCCTCTATTTTGGAAAGAGATACGTAAATTTACGTGAATCTTTTATCCCATATGACAGGGAGCTAGCACTGTGATTTTGAGTGCCAAAGGAAACCTGGATTCATGAGTTTTTGTAGCACTCCTTATAATAGCTGGATACCTGACATGAGCAGGTAAATTCATTCAGTTCCTGTCTTGGGCCTGTTACGAATAATTAAATAAAAACACACTATGTAAACTGGGTTTCTATTCCGGATATATTTTATTCTGCTTCCTCCTGGTAGAAAAGGCTGACTTCAATAGATCGTTGCCATTAATCCTCAGGAAGGTGGCCACTTTCCGCTCTAGTGGTACTGTCCTTAGCTGGTTAGCACTGCCCACCACCTGGAGGTTACAACCTCTGCAGGTTCCTGCAAGAATATGTGTAAGGGTGCTCCCTTCTCCCTTGGCAGTCAAGTAGGTTATCTGAAACCACCTTCACTGATGGATTAAACTGAACTGGCCCACTTTGCCAGAAGTAAGTAAGGATAACTTATTTCCTTGTATCAGCAGACTTAGGAGGTTGGTGACAAATACTAGCATAACACTACTTCTTCTATCCCAATGTCACAAAGCAGTTATCCTTCTGGATACAACCTTACCCCTCTCTCTGTGAAGCTTGTGATCCTAGAAAGTACAGTTATTAGAAAGTCAGCAGAGAGCAAAGCAGTTTTTACCATAAGAAAGAACATAATAGAATGAAAATGCATACAGTGACTTGAGTACAATTTAAATACACAAGGACAGTGCATGTGGTGTGGAAGGTGAAGGGTCAGAAGCAGGATCATCAACTGGAGGAGAAGCTGGCTTTTTGGTAGCCGAGGTATTTCAGTGGCTATGTCACAGCTTGCTAACTGTCATCATTACCTCCTTTTTCCATCTTTCATCCTTGACAGATAACTCAAATTCACTCAAATTAGAAAAAGGTGATGACTATGATGAAAATGCAACCATTCAGAAATAGGCAGCAAGGCAGAAAATATTAGTTTAGGCTTTCAGCATCACAAAAGTGACTGAATTTGACAGACACAAAGTCACAAATTCAGTCCCCAGAAAGCCAGAATCTCCTCCAGCTGACAAGCCTGATGATCTTACTGGCTTCTTTTCCATAGTTATGTTCTTGTCACTGTCATCATCTTCCTGAGATCAATTAAGGTCATTAATGCATGAAGGATGGAAAAATTAGAGGGTAAATGGTGGTGGGCAGGGAAGGCTGTTAAACAATTAGTGATGTAACTCCAAAAAGGCAAGAGTGCAGAGTGTTGTTGTGCTGTATATTGAGGAAGTGGTATAAAACATTCTGGGGTTGGTCTGCAATCAGCAAAAAAGGCGAAGTCTTTCCTATGATATGTTGGTGGGAAGGCTATGTCTAGCATAAGCTCTCCATAATGTACTAATACTAGAGTTTATACCAGGGAAGTCATGTTCTTCCTTCACTGACCCTTAGAATAAGCTGTAGTGTCATTACATAGCCACAGGCTCTTTATTCGGCAGCACTCCTGCTTCCTTTGGTGTATCAGATGAACGATGGTCACTTAATGAACAATAATCCAGTACTGTTTTCCCTTTGATACTCAGTGTGTGGCCCTCCAAATGATTTAATACATATTGTTTTGAAGACACAGCTATGAATTCTCTTAGGAGTTTTTCTCACTACAGTGCGTGCATGTGTTCCACAAAGTGAATTATTTCACCGTTGTTGTAGAGGAGGGGCTGCTCCACACAAAGGGTACATTTCAAAATACCTGCTGATTTTGGTTGCCTAATCTGAGGCATGCTGGATCTGGTTTGTTCAAGGCACTTGCAATGAGTAGCCCTTAATATGCAAAAATGCAGATCCCATTACTTTTACTGCGAGTTCTCAATGCTTTTGCAAGTAATAGCCTGAGATGTCCAGGCAGGTACATAGAAAATTAGGGAACATACAGTTGCAGCCATTAAATGCAGTGGAATTCAATTCTTCATGGTAGTATGAACTGAGGCATCAGTATGAACTGTCACTACATACTTAGGAATGTCAAACTTAGGAATTCTGAGAGCAGAAGTGTCCTTTCCTCCACAAACTCTGTTTGTGCCTAGAGACAAGAGCTATGAACAGAATAGAGGGATGAGAAGAGAAGACATGGGGAAAAGGGGCAGGAGGCCACAGTGCAGAATTCTGAGGTCCCTTTGACACAACAGCAATCCACTAGATGTAGTCATGTTATAAAGACCAACACAATTCAAAACAGGAGGCAACCAAGCTGTGGGTGTGAGGTGACTGTCTGCAGTCGTGTCCTTCACACGTTCCAGCAGTGTCAGCTGCTGGAAGTGGGCCCTGGTCAAGTCACCAGGTGAGCAACTAGTTGAAGGAACAACAAAGGAGCCGAGCATACAGTAGCGTCAGAGAGATGATCAGAAGATAGGACCTTTGTAAAGAGAGACAAGATCCTAAGCCCCACATTGTGACAGGAGGAATAATGGGACCAGTAGTCCTTGGGGTAGTCAGTCCTCTGGGCTGGAAGACAGGAAAGGGGAGCAGAAAGATGCCTCCATAATCCAAAGGAAAATGGTCAGCAACCTGCTATATCACTTAGACACACACAAGTTTCTGGGGCTGAATGGGATCCGTTTACAAAAGGCATGTCCTGCTTGATCTCCTGCTATGACCAAGCGACCCACTTAGTGGGTGAGGGAAAGGCTGTGGATGTTGTCTGTCTAGACTTTAGTAAAAAAGATGCGATTCCTGGTGGACATGAGCCCCTGCAATGGTGAAGGCTAACTGCACACTGACCAATGCCAGCTGAAGCATGGCAAGTAGGCTGAAGAAAGAGATTATTTCTCTTTACCTAGCACTGATGAAGCTACATCTGGACTTCGGTGCTGAGTTTTGGACCCTCCAGCAGATATGTCAACACGAAAGGAAATCTAGAGGGCTACTAAGGTAATTCAGGAAGATGGCACATAGCATCATAGAATCATAGAATCACAGAATCATAGAATCACAGAATCATAGAATCACAGAATGGTTTGACTGGGAGGGACCGTAAAGATCCTCTAGCTCCAAACCCCATGCCATAGGCATACATTACGAGAGACTGAAGGAACCAGGTCTGTTCAGCTCATGGAAAACGCTAAAGGAAAAGAAAGAGGAGGCTCTAATTGCAATCTCAAAGTACCTAAAAAGAGCTTGGAGAATGGACACAGACTCCATCATCATAGCACAGCAAAGGAACAAGAGGCAACTGCCATATTGCAGGAGGGAAAATTAGTAATGTGAGAATAATTAGGTATCATGTAGAAAGGCTGCATCGTTTCCATCCCAGAAGAATTTCAAAACTCAGTGCTCTGAACAGCCTGACCTAATTTTGAAGTTACTGTACTTTCAGCAGATGATTGACTCCAATAGCTTCCTTCCAAAATCTTTTTTTCATTATTCATCTCTATTAGTTATCCAAGTTCTCATTTACTTTAGTTAGCTCCTTGTCACTACAGAGCACACTTTTCTGTTCACATAAAGCACATTTCATTGTTGCTCTGAGACTAAAATTCTACGCTTTGACGTTTCACTGTGAATGTTTATCCGGCTCTTAGTGCTTGGCCAGGGATCATAGAGGAATGCCATGGTAGAAATAGAGCTGCCATATCACCTAGTACAGTTATCCATATTCAACACCAGATAATGGCAAAGCCACTCTCTGCATACATTAACCAGATCTACCTCATTGTCAATTTGCAGGTCACTATGACAGGAATAAATCACTGTAACAGACTGTGGTTTTGATTACCTTGACAAAGTTCCTGTACTTCTGTGTCTATTGGACACCTTTCCTCAGTGACACATTGAGTAAAGGCAGTTACTGTCCTGAAACTGCAGAGAGATACCCTGAGCCTACAGAGAGATGGACACTCTTGCAGTTCTTCCATTAGTCAGTCCCACAACATGAGCAAAGATCCTCCACCATTAGGGGTAAAAAGTTTCTGGGTCACTGAGCACGTAATACTCTGAAAAGAGGAGTTATCTTGTGAAATGAACTCAGAAATAAAATGATGTGGTGTGGGACTTTTGACTGAGCAACTAAGTGTTACTTCCTTGAATCTCTCAAGGATTAGTGCCAGATGGGTTCCATGCAAAGCAAAGCTCATGGTTCTCAACTTGCTTCACTGGGTATTCTGCAGTACCTGTGAGCACAGTAACTGCTGGGATCTTACCTTTTTGCCAAGGAAGAAAGCAATTTTGAGGCTGCAATTATCTCATGAACCTGACATCATGCAGTCAAAGCAGTTTTTCACAGACACTGCAAAAAGCTGTATATTTGAGAGCTGTAGTTTTCTCTTAGACTTAACCCAATGTGGTGCAAACTTGCAATGTCCCATAGTTCAGCTGCCTTCAGCTCCCGTGAGACAGCAGGATAGAGGAGGTTCTGTGCCAAAAAGGACCAACCATGTTGGTTTTAATTTGGTCAGTTTTAACATAGATGCTTTCCTACTTTTCCGTGTACATCAGTTACCACTGTGAGTCTGTGAAATCATACATTTCTATGAAGTTGTATGAGGGAAAAATGAAAAGAAACACAACTTTAAACAGTTTCTTTATTATTATATGGTCTACATTATGAAAATAATCGAGAATAACATATAAAACCAGTCAGGGTTATATTTGCAGTCTGCAATTTCTTTTCTCAAGGAAAAGATGGTTTTAAGCATTGTTCTTTCCTAACCTATCAATAGATACCACAGACAAGAACAGTGTTGAGATTCTTAAGCCTGCACATACAACAAAGCGGGTAAATGTTTTTCTAAAATAGTTGCCTAGTAAATGACAGGCAAAACAGATATCATAGCATAAAGACAGCACCAAAAGGGAACATGTGTGACTAGCACTTATCAATGCTGACAATTCAGAAAATTGTTGATGTGCAGGCAAATATTACAGGATGCACCACGAGATTTTCATATTGATTTTATTTATGTAATGGATGCACAGGTGCAGATTGACTGTGAGATGAGGAATTCTGACATTAAATTAGCCATTAATATGTAGTAAAATGTCCTGATATTCCATTTTTTAGACTACTAGCACTACAATTTTTTAGGCTTTAAGCCCTAAAAAAAAAAAATCAGTAAGAAACCTCAGTAATTTACAGGTGGATACAAAGATTTGGTATGGAATTGAATGTTTTCTCATAGCTGTAAGCCTTCAGTAGAAAAATCCATTTCTCTGCCTGCAACACTCAGGCATGAGATCTGTTTTGGCTCCATCTAGAGATTCATGTACAAACTCACTGTGGTACAGTCACCTGCCATGTCCCCACAGGCTTTGTGTAAGCAACCAAAAGGTACATGGTGTCGAGTACCTACAACTATTTTTAATGTTTAGGTTATTACTGTTTCTAAACCACCTGTCCTGCTTTTCCCAGTCATTCCTAGAATGCGGACCCCATGAAAAGGCCTTGTTTTTTCTGAGTGAGCTTTCAGAAAGTGACCAAAACTTTGTTAGAGGTTATAGCTTGACTTGTGCTCTGATACTTCATATTCATCAGCATCCAAAACATAAATTGATTACAGGATCTGTACTTCACTTGTGAAGGCTCCAGATGGATAATGGCAGCTTTTGGACTCGGGGCTATTTTCTCTTCCCAACTGAGGCCTGCTCTGGATGCAATTCTAATGAAATTTCATGTAACAAATAGTAGTATTGTTGGACCTCCGTTTAAGCACAATTGCTTGAAATAAAATGGTTTCAACACACTAGAGCAATAGCCCTCAGCTATGTGTAACTTTGTACAAGGGTGTTACCAGGAGGAACATTTCCACAGCATGTTACTGCAGGAGCCTTTCTGTCTGATAGAGCTGTCACCACCATTCACTTTTGCATCTCGATAGGGTCCTGAAGGTCTTAAAGACCCAGGAGTTACTCATAGCACTTCTGTACTACAAATACACAGGTTTAAGTTCAGTACTTCAAGAGTAGACATTGCAGATGGCTAAGTAACAGGCATCCTTAGGAAAAATAATCTGTGGAGGGAGAATTTCATCATCCTGACTCCCAGACAGAGAAAAGACCTTCAGGGATACATGGACTTTTCCTACAAATTTCGATCCATTTCCCATGTAAGACAACTGTTACCACTCACCTTTATCTATACTGTTAAAAAACATCACGTAAAAAAACTAGGAAGAAAAAACTGAATATATTTATTTCGTTTATTTCAGAAGTAACAGCTTATCATTGAAGAAAAAACGTTACGTTCACTTCTAAAGTTCGGCTTCTGAGCAAAAGTTAGGAGTTCATTCCCTTTGCAAAATTCTGGTTCAGGAAGACTCAGATTGAAAATATGAGAAGAAACTAAACACAAGAATCAAAATTTGCATTCTGAAAAGCATAATTGAGGCAGAAATAGCCTCTTTTGCTCAATCATGCATGCTTTGTGAAAGCAAAAAAGAAAGTGACAAGGGAGTGAACAAAACCAGTAGTACTCAAGGCATTTAGCAAAAAGTGGATTTAAATCTAACTGCATATCAACGTTTTTAATGTAACATGATTCGCTAAGATTATATTTTAAAGATCACATGTATGTGCCATCACTTGATTTACAAGTTCTGCTTATTTTAGTTTATAGTTTCTTCAGTACAACAACAGTCTTCCAGAAAGTGCTAGTACAGCATCCAGAACAAAAACTCTGCAAATTTATGTCAGGTCTTTGCTTGTTACTTTGACACAACCAAATGTTAATCTATATTACTTGTATAGTGAAGAATCAGTGGGCTTGGTTTAAAAAAACATGTTAAGGGAAGGGATAGAAATGAAAGTGCTGTTTCATTCTCATGCCCTGTTTTTTTTCCACAGCTTTTCACAAAACACAGGGGTTAAACCTGTAAGAAATTAAGCAAATTTAAGTTTTAAAAAATCAAGTAGTGAGTGATGTTCAAAAGAGGGTCTTGTTCATTTGAATAAATGAAAAAGCACAGAGCTAAGAGGGAGTAGTCCAGGAATATTTTCCCTCTGCTGGTCCAGACCAACTCTCACTCCAGCTGAAAACCGCTGGCTCAGACGTGGCTCTGGACACAGTTCCCTTTGCAGAAAGGTACCCAAACCGGTGTTTAAAGCATTACTACAAGCTCAGTCCTGTAGGACTACTGCAACCAAAATTATCTCCTACAATTCTCCTACTGTGCCTGTCCAGAGTAAAGCACATTTTGGCAGGGCAAGGAATCTCTGTATTTAGATCAAGTCTAAATTTATTTAACATCCATGATAGATGTCTATAGACCAAAAGATACTCGAGCCAGTAGGATAATTCAAACCATATGTAATGCTGAGTTCAAAGGAAAGCATAGCCATTACTCAGAAAAACTCAATTTGTCAGAAGTGTAGGTAATTTTTGCTGCAGAAATATACATGTGAATTTGAACCCATCTCAGTCACAGAAAATTATTGAATATACACAGACAACCTCACTGCAGTTACAACTCCCTCATGAGGGGAAGAGAAAGGGCAGACACTGATCTCTTCTCTGTGGTGACCAGTGATAGGACCCAAAGGAATCGCCTGAAGCCGTGTCAGGTTTAGGCTGGATATTAGAAAATGGTTCTTCCCCCAGAGGGTGGTTGGGCACTGGAAGAGGCTCCCCAGGGAAGTGGTCACAGCACCAAGCCTGACAGAGTTCAAGAAGCGTTTTCACTATGCTCCCAGGCACATGGTGTGACTCTTGGGGATGGTGCTGTGCAGGGCCAGGAGTCAGACTCAATGATCCTTGTGGTTCCCTTCCAACTCAGGATACTATTCTGTGATTCTATGATTCCATGATTATGCACTTTCCATTCTGATGGCTTCTCCCACAAAGCGTGTGTGTATGTGTATATTAGGAGACCATTTGTATAAAGAAAAGCCTCACCTACTCTATTTCAGTAGTAGGAGGGAATATGAAAATTTTAAAAAAGCATTTCAGGTTAAAAAAAAAGCACTTAGAAAATTAGGATTGACACGGAAAAAAGTGCCAGTATTACTAGTTAAACATGTTCTCTTACAGTTCAGCACAGAACTGGCAACAGAAGCTTAAAAAAAGTATCTGTTTTTCAAACTAAAACTAGGTATGCTTAGAGCCTTCCTTGAATCCTATTTTCCTAGTTGTCTTGGCTCACTGTATCTTACTTCTTTTTATCTCGGAGGCCTTGTTATAATGATATGTGAAATACAGTATTAGTATTGAAAAATTAAACATGCATTGTGCTGAAATTATGAGGTACTACTGTGTTATTCTATTCATGAGATATTTGGAGTGATCAGGACTTGAAATCTTCAACTGGATTTTATAGTGCAATAAAGAGCATAATATTGTGGATAACAGCTGCCATCAGATATGCCAGAGAGGTATTCTTGCACAGCTGCTACCAAAGTGCAGCAGGAGTGGAAATGTGCCACGGGTAGAGCTCCATGGCAGTGCTGCAGGGCCTGGGCAGCACATGTTCACCAGGAGACATCCAACGAACGCTCCAGGCAGACTCCAAGGACTAGTTAAGTTGTACAACACGCCTCTGACTGCCAGAGCAACTCAGGATGGGAAGTATGTAAAGCATGTGGCATGCTGGCTAGTTAAACTGGATTTACAGCCCCTCTGGACTGCCAAAACAGTGCTAAGCAAGTGAAGAGTTACACTGCTGCTTACACCTCCCTTTGCTCCCTTTTCTTCCTCTACCAGAGACTTAACTTTGCATGTGACTTCCTCCCCATATACACCCCATGGCCCTGTGATTGCACACGTCCTTATTTCTCATTGTTTTCCTCCAAGTATCTACTTATTTCATCGTGAAAGATATTTGCTGCAATTAATATTTTATATGAAGAAATACTTAGCAGTATTCAGACTGCAAAAACATGCAAAAGCAGATTTTTTATTCTTAGAAAAAGAAATCAGGGAATATTGTTTACAGCTCAGGACTTTGATAATTTGCTGTTATTTGCAAGATGGCCAAGGTCACAAGTACTTAGTTTTCACTGATGAGGCTAGAAATGGCTGGTGTGATCATCTACAGACAGACTAAAAACTATGTGTAGAAAATTGTTTCTGAAAGTCCTGGTTCTTAGCACTTGCACTTCATGAGCTCAGTACTTCATTTTTCAAGCTTTTCACTCATGAAAAACTACAACATGTAAAAGCTTGCTTACATCTAAACCTGCATGTTTTAAGGATCTAAAATGCCTGGAGTAGTTTGGTGTAGTACAAACGCTTCTACAAAAAATCAATTGTGCCAAGAATGGGAACATTACAAGAGAGAACGGACATAATCATGCAAAAGATCCATGAAGACAAAGAAATTCTCACTAATACTTAGATCAGACAAAACTAGTTAAGCAGAACATTTTGCCTGGGATTTGGGAGATTAAGATTTTGTTCCCTTCTAAGCTTGACTGTTTCCAGATTCATATCTGTCTGCTCTGCAGTTTCCTAATCTAAACTAAAATTGTGATTTTCTGCCTGCCTTAGACTTTTGGTGCAGCTTCAATAAGGAGCAACATGCTGATATTTTCTCACCTACAGTTCCATGGAAAGGACAGTCGTCTGGAAAATGGGACATGGGAGAAATGGTTTGAACAAACCCATTGCCTAAGTGTAAGCAAACCTGTTGTATGAAGCAGGAACACCATTCTGCTTGCTGGGGACTCAACATGGACAGTAAGCGTGGGTATTCAATTCTTGAAACAGCACATGGGTCCCAGTTCTTAGGAGAGAGCTGCCAGACCTGGATTCCAAACAGGCAGGAGCAGCAAAGCCCATAGAGGTGTGTGAAGTCCTACCATCTCTCTCCCGAGCCCTGTTTATGCTGAGGTTTAGGTGATTCGCCACTTTGTGCACTATGCTTGGACTTTGTAGTCCAAGTTCCCTTGTGAACTCACCATCACCATTCTGAATGTCATTCTGGGTGGCCAGACACTTTAAAACAAGGCTCTGACTTGTATCTCTCAAGTACCTGAAAGGCCTGCATTTAGTAAGTTCTGCTGAGCAAGGGGGGCACCAGGACTGCCCTCAACAAATCTCTTAGAAGTATAGCACATGCTTTAAAGAAAGAAGAACTCGAAGCTTCTATTTAGAAATGACCACTAACAAAGAATCTGGCACACCACTGGTTAAGTGTTCCAGTGCTTAATTATGTTCCATTAAAATTGTTTGCTTAAAGCCCAACATCTATCTGGATTTAATTTCAAGACATTTCATCCTATTACAGCTTTGTTAGATCAAAGAATTCTCTATTATCAAACTACTTTTCTTCATGGAGGCAATTATAGGTAGATACTCATTTTGTAACCATGTCTGCCTTTAAAGTAAGCTCTGCGAGTATTATAAGGCATGTGCTTCATTTTTGGCACAAGAACTGGATACTGCATTTGGCACTAGTGTAAGCACTACTGGAACAAAAGTAGTATTGCCTCCCCCATACCATTTGATATTCCCTTTTTAATGCATCCAAGAATTGCATTTGGCCAAGTGGGGGCTTATTTTCAGCTGACTATCCATCATGTCTCCTAACTTTCTCTCAGAACACTGATCCTTGGGATGGGCTCTCATTCCATTTCCAGATGTGTGACTTTACACATGGTGATAGTGAAACAGGCCGTATGAACTGGACACCGGCAAAGAAAGGCGTATCAATTAACTGTAAAGCGTATAAACCTTAGCATGCCTGAAAAATTTGTGAGTTGTTAGCATTTCAGTCTCCTGCTTCTCCAATAGCTATTAGGTAAAGCTTCTGGCTTCAGTTCTGAGGAACTAACAGGAAGATGTTGGTCATTCTGAAAGGGGAGCAGAGTTCACAGAAATTTTATTTCAGAAAGTGTCAGCAGCTGGCAGTTATGGACAGTGAGCAAGTAACAGCATGTTTCCAAGAACCCAAACTTTATCATAGAACGTTGACAAAGGATCTGAATTATTTTTTGTTTAGGGATTATCTTTATCTGCTACATTTTTTAACTTAAATTGCCTCATAAATGCTCCAAAATGCCTGCCCAACGTAAGTGGATCGTGCCACTACTACAATTTCTAGAGCAAATTCTGACCTTAGCTATCAGATTGTGAGCTGTTTCTGTAAACACCTACTATTGGACATGCCTGAAAAGCAACACCAAAACTCCTGAAAGCTATGTTATAAAAGGTGACCAATTACACCAAATTAGTAGCTTAAACACAGCTACACTTAGTATTAGTTTCCACACTATGTACTAACATTTTGCAGCTGTTATCTGAAAGAGGATTTCAGAACGGGGCAAGAAAAATGAGTTGGTTAAGTCCCATGAAAACCAAATTAACTTTCTCCTCACTAATGCTTTAGTCCGTATACTTCTTGAAACAAAATCTGGGACCTATACAGCACTCTTATCAGATAAACAAGGTCCCTACAACACTGATTAATTTAATGAGCTAATATTTTATTCTCTATACCAATCACACAATGTCTGCTATCCATTTGTATGGCTTCATTATGTTCACAAAATGCTTTTCTGTTAATATACTAGAGCACATGTGTGAGTCCAAGGAAAAGAACTGAAAATGCTGTAGGGAAGTAGTGGACAAACTACCAACTGAAACAAATGAACAGGGATACCAGAGACAACAGACTTTTCTCCCACCCCAGCATGCAAAATTCATTGCTCATTGGTGCAATTCTAAACTGAAGTAAGACTGTACTGTTACAAAATCAATTCCATTACTTAAGCAAAGTGATTATTATAATTTTCACCATAATTTCTTTTTCCCTTCATCCAGCAACTTTATGAAAATGCTTTTTTTTCCTTATAAAACATCACTTTATGAAGATGAAACACTAACGAAATACTCTTACGGTTTCCAACTCATTCACTCATTAAACCTCTTTCAAGCATATAGTCCCAATTACTTGCACTGAATAGCTGTCAAGAAATGCTAAATTTTTCTGATTTAGTGCAGTTAACTTAAATGGACTAAGTTGTTGGTACTTTTGTATTTAGACACAAGCAGCTGTTTTATTCCATTTTGGAGCTTGACTCACAATAGGGCAATTATCAGTTCAGGTTTTAGAACTTAGTTGTTCAAGTAGCTGGAAACACTGACCCACTGACTGACACTCAGCTCTTTTGCCATTGTCCAAATACATTCACAAACAAAAGCACTCAACTATTTTTAGTTAAGCTGCCATCATAAATTCCCATGTTATTTAAAAACTAGCTTCTGACAAACTTCAATAAACTAGCATTGTTGTTTAGTTAAACTGAAGTGCAGAAATAAGCTCTTGCAGAAATTGGCACAAAAATCAGTATCAGTGAATTTTATATGGAGATCCTTCACTTGTGGTTTTAATACAGCTTGCCTGTACCTGACCTGAAACAATAATTTCAGTCAGAGCAGATACAACTTGATCTGTTGCACCAAATGCCTCAGCAGGCTAAGACTCCTCCAGTAAATCGTTTGCAAGATGAGAAATCAGTTTGAATGCAGTTACACATTTTACCAGCCCCTTTCTAATCTGTTCTTTGCTACACCTACACGTTATCAGCAACTGCTCACATCCTCATGAATCCTGTGCTCTCCACTTCCATAGCATCTGCAGTATAACTCTGCAAACATATTACGTAATTAAACTAAGTACCTAGAATGTGGAAAAAATTTACTATTTTGTGAAATATTTTATGCTTCCTTTGGTAAAAAATACCTGAAGATGCTCAAAGCTGGAAGTAATTATCCAGCTCAGAGGTCCCCAGCAATGGAAGGGCATCAACCTGTTGGAGCAAGTCCAGAAGAGGGCCACTAGGAAGATTATGGGGATGGAGCACCTCTCCCATAAAGCTAGAAGAATGAGGATTATTCAGCCTGGACATCAGAAGACTTCAGGGTGACCTAATTGTGGGCTTCCAGTACCTGAAGGGAGCCTACAACAAAGATGGAGAAGGACTTCTTACCAGGGCATGTAGGGACAGGACAAGGGGCAATGGCTTCAAACTGTGAGATTTAATTAGATTTTAGGAAGAAATTCTGTACTGTGAGAGTGGTGAGGCACTGGAGGAGGTTGCCCAGAGAAGTTGTGGATGCCCCATTCCTGGGAGTGCTCAAGGCCAGGCTGGATGGAGCTCTGAACAACCTGGTCTAGTGGAAGGTGTCCATGGCAGGGGCATTGAAACTATATTGTATCCTTAGGTCCCTTCCAACTTTGGCCATTCTATGATTCTCTGATCTTAAGATGTTAAGAACAGATTTACACTTGCTGCTTCTTTACGTAGATTTTCACAAAGCTTTCTGGTGCAGTACAACTAAGCAGGCACCCTGCCCACTTAACAGCATACAAGCTCAGTTTGTCATTTACTGCACGTTTCATCACACCAAAAGTAAGTAACTGTTCCAACTCAAAACCTTATCCGTTACCTGCACAAATCCTTCCAAATTTTCTTCCTCCAAATGAAGGTTAAGCAGTATCTACAGACTGCTAATTCAAACTATGGCTCTCTGAAACACGACTCCAAAGTGAACCTGGCAAACACAGCCACTGCAGAAAAAGATCACAAAAAGAGACCAATCGAGACAACAGACTGTTTTGTGCAAGATTGTTTTATTAACAGACCAGACTTTGAAATATTGCAGCTGGGCATCTTTACCTGCAAGGCAGAAAAGAAAAAGGTATCATTAGGCACATGTAGATCTGAAACAATTCTGGCCACATGAAAAAGTAATACATTTTTACAATTTGTTATTTGGGCTGAAAACACTCATTTTATTTCACTGATTAAAGACTGCAGTAGTCTTACACATGATAACTAACTTCTACATTAATAGCTCTTCACTGAAAACACAGATTTTGAGTACCAGATCTAACAGGATAGACATTTCTACCTTGAACCATTGGTAGCTATACTTAATATTTAAAGACAAGCCAAGACATTGTGCATATTCTAACTTTTGCTGCACTCTCATTTTAAGCACATTTCAGAGACTGTTTAGATACAAAAATGAAAGCAAAAAGCCAACTTGGGACCAGTTCCTGTAAAGTTTGCTCCAAAAATTAATGAAATTCAGTATGTTGCCAATACTGAGTTGTCAACATTTGTTTTCTAGTACTATGCTCTTTCCTCCCAATTTATAGGAAAGAATCAGTACTGAAGTCTATTTTTTAAACTCATTTGAGACTATGACTTAAGTAATAAGAAACAAAGACAAACAGCAGAAAGCTATCTACTTACAGGAATACTCTTCTTCAGTTACACAGCCCTTCATTGTGACATTACCTGCAGAGTACTGCCAGTATGTCACCTGAACCTACTACTCCAGTTTGCCCATGGCCTCAGTAGAAACTACAACATTTTTCTATTTTCTATGTGTAGGCTACTTGTATTTTAAACATGCACTCTATTCACAACAGCAGGAAAAGAAAGTCAAAGAGATGAGAACAATCAGTTGTCTCAGATTTAGTTATGCATCTTTGCAGAAAAAGCATAACAACTGCTTATAAGCATAAAATAAGAAACTGCAAGGTCTCTTCCCAAATTAAAAGATGAAGTAAAAGCTCTAATGTATGCCACTTATGCTGAGCTACAAGTCCAGTGAAAAACATGAGCAACCAGATGAATGAATATCCCTTGCTTCTCTGCCAATATACCAACCCTCACATGCATTTACAGCAACTCCAATAGTGAACTAGAAGCTTCCCTCCTGTAGGAAGGCTCCTGAAAACAAGACTACCAATACACACCTGATATTTAGCAGGGAAGATGGAGGAGAAAGATTTACACTGACAGGAAAGCTGCAGTGTTTCTATTGCAAAAAGCATTATGCTCAGAAACCAGACAGGAGCATAAGGTCCTCCTCAGCCTTGGTTATGCACTAACTTCAAGGACACATCTGCCAGTACTGAACTTCCAAGTTTCTGCCAGCAAAATTTCTACAATAATAGTAGTGGGAGTAACTTAACATCCCCCCAGGCACCAAACATTACAGCAATTCTGCTTCTCAAAATTACCAACATCTTCCCATATTTGAGCTGAAAAGCTTTGCAAGAACACTGTCCCCCGTAAGGAACTACTTTCCTAAAGTTCGAATTTCCACGTGCCATGTAACTGGTGCTTTAAAACTCTGCTGACTTCACAGATGGGAGATAACAACACAACATGCAAGGAGCTTGAACTGAGGAAATCAGCAGCCTACAAAAAAAGCTTCAAGAATAAACACTGTCAATCAAATGGAAAGTATTTCCTAGATCTCCTTTAGCTCCTTGGACAGACTGCAGACCCCAACAAGCTCAATTTGCTGTGCCTTAGCTGTAAGAATATTTTTAAAAGACTTGAGGAAAAGAAAAACAAAACAGCAAAACAAAGCAAGGTAAAAATTCATTCCCTTTAGTAACTTTTATTTCTGAGAACTCATCAAAATGCAACTGCACCTGTTTTAAGTTGTAAAGTCACAACACTACCCATTTTTTTTAATGAACCAATCCTCTGAAGCTAGAAATTCGTAAGTAAACTGCATATCTGATCTAAAAGAAAAAACAGAACCCTACAAAAAACAACCAATCAACAAAAACCCCACCCCAAACAAATCCCAACAAGCCAACCAAAAAAACCATTTTGACTTTGGAGGAATTAGTTTTAGGAATATTTGGTCTTTCTTTGATACCCTTTCCAAACACCCTAACACAATGAGGTTTTCTTAAATTCCAGCATACCTGTCAAACCAAAAAGATATTTATCCTTGACTGAAACTAAGATATGGGCAACAGTGAAGCTAGTTCAGTGTTTAAAAAGCAAAAGGTACGAGAACTCTGAAAAAAGTGTTGGCTTTGAATGGCAGAGACTTCTCACCAAAGCAGAAACAGGAAAGTGACAACAATAGATAAGACAGGTTGTTTGGAGTAGATCCTACCTTTAGGACTCAGCTGTCACTGTTAAATCACTTTAAGTGTTAATAAACCTTCTTATTTCTAAAGAACACACTACTCAAATGGGCAAATCAGTCTTTCAAAATTACCAACTTGGTCACTATACATGAAAGCTTTAAATTAATCATTCTGAAGCTTGAACAAGCTGAAAATTTAGACCAGTCCTAATCAGGCTTTTCTAGAAAACCTGACAAAAACATCACACTTGCAATCACAAGATTTCAATGATATTAACAGGTCATTAATGAGGGTTGAAATTTTTAGCTAAGATCTCAAGGCTTCCCATCATAAAACCAAATAAGGCTTTAAAACAAGTTATTTGTAATGTTTGCGTTTCCTAAACACTATCAGCTACAGAGACAATTCAACTTCCCAAGTGTTTAAGCTTCAATAAGACTTCCAAAATAAAACCAGAACACTGTATTGCTCAAGTAGCTTTATACTGTAGGTACCACCCAAGAATGAGTGAGCATCTACTAAACTTGAATGTCCGACAAATAATGACAGCAGCCTGCAGAGCTGAACAGTTGATTGCCTTGGGCAATATCTCACCATTAGTTCATTCTCCTTATGAGTCTGTTGATCTGGTCTTCTCTGTTACCAGCATCCCCACCTTCCACAAAGTGGATCGTTTTCTTCTTCATTCCACCCCGAGGAGAGGATAACTTGAAGGGCCAAAGGAAGTTGTTCACAACTTTGAAGTTCTTGCCAACAGTGTAAATTTCATGGATCACATCTTCCATGCAGATGATGCCAAGCTTTCCTAAAATTCAGACACAGTTTTCAGAAAGACTACAGAGGCACTGGTCAGTAACAAACTATGAATTATCACGTTGTTACTGTCATGCCCACTTATTTTGATAAACTTCAGGAAGTCAGAAAGCACTCACTTTGTCATGAAACTGAGTGACTGACTTTTCCAATTCAAACGGATTAGCTGCAGCCAAGTCAACATTTAGCTGGCACATGTGGCAAGACGCATCAGTTTCAACTGTTAAATATTTGCTGCCGGCAGTGAGGAACAACAAAAAACAACCCACACTCACTGAATCTTAGGAAAACAGACTGCTCTTTGGAGAAAAGCTAGATTAAATACACGTAAACTGTAGCTATGTGTAACTCAGGGAAACTCACTATTAAGTTAGGCTGCTGAATAATGCTACAGCGTTATTTCCTTAATGCCTTTCCAGTCTTCAGCAACATGTTACAAGTTTACTCTCATAAAACAGAGTGCTAAAAAGAGAGTACAACAGAATACATGTACCTTTAGAATCTGTTTATCTATTGCACAGGAAAAGGAACACGCCTGACGTACTCTAATGTGAAGCAAAATGCAAATCAAGTGCCAAAAAAAGGGAGAGATTTAAGTGGTCACTTTCACTCATTCTGGTATGACTGCAAAAAGAGGGAGCTTCCTAGAGCAGCCCATATCCCAACAACTGTTCACCATGCTTTGTTTTTACTGAGTACACTGATCACTTTTACTATCTAGTTCTTCCTTCAAGAAGTTTAAAAGGTCTGTTTACCAGATCACAAAAGTCCAAGACACAATGTCTGTAAGCCTGAAAGTTCAAAGCTATGATGATTCTTTCATGCTACAGCACTGTCATTACTCAAAAATCTACTGACCCCTTAAAGGTCAAGGAGTTCACATTTAACTTCAAAAACTTTAAAAGGCTAAAATTTGCTTCTTTACACCTGTTTTCAATACTCTGTGATGGAAGTTACTTCCAGCTTGCCTGTTATTAAGCAATTAAGACAGAAGCAGAGATCATAACCAAACACCAGGGTACTCCAGTGACACATAAGGACAGCTGTCCAGCTAGCACTCATCACCCCAAGGCAACCAGCTGGTTTCCCATCTTGCTGAGAAGAATTTACCAAGGCGTTTCTGGATCAGGCGGTTGTCAGTCAGAGCGATGCGCTGCTTGTTGATCTTGCCATAACCACGCTTGTAGATCAGCTCATGCACAGACTTCAGGTTGGGGTAACTGAAACAGTCACGTTCAAATAAAGGATAGTAAGTCTCTGCAAGCCACATTTCAAGTTAACGTTAACATCCCCGATTTCAAACCACCACAGCCTTCCATACCAAACAACTAAACATCATTTCAGCATGTGTCAAATGTAAATACAAAAGCAACAGAGAAGCAAATCTCACACCAAGTTCTCAAGAACACCAGTATGGAAGTGCAATCATATCTAGCAGCCATTACCTTTAAAGCACTGCCTTAATCACACTTTCAATTCAAAGACAGGAAAGCACAGAGAAGATAAAAGAACCGTGCAAGTCTAGCATAGCAAAATGCAAAAGCCCCTCAACACTTGCACCCTGATCAGGTACAACTGGGCTTTTCACTCACCCCCAGGCAATGTAGGGTTCAACAATCCGCAACATGTTGATAGAGGCTTTGTTGAGTTTTACAAAGGTGCCATTAAAAATCTGCCGCAGGCGAAGAAGCTGCAGAACCTTACGGACCTTCGGGCTGACACCATTGGTACTGGAGAAGAAAGGGAAAAAGCCTGAATTACCAACATCCCAGAAACACTAGGTATCAGGTTAAAAAAAAGGCACCAAAATGCAATAGCACTGTTCCCATATGAAAATGCATTTCATGAATTACATAAAGCAAGCTTAGTAAATTAACTTACTATCACTACATATTTCAGTGTGAAATTAAAACATCTATTTCCATGAAAAGAATTGAAATAAGTATTATACTGAAACAATTTAGAACTAGCCTTGTGCTGTCATGAACGTAAGTCTTCCAATCACACCTTTTTTTAGTTCTCTCTAACACTTTACCAGAGTAGAACAAAACAAACACTTGAAGAAAAGCTCAGCAGAATGTTTGGGAATAGGGGCATGTAATTTTATCAAGTTAAAGGTGAGAAAGAATAACTGTCTGCATGTATTTGCAGCCTTGACTTCTTAAAAAGCAGAAATTCCTAAAGACAGTAAACAGCAAAATGATTTAGCCCTTAACTGAACACACCTCTGGGGCATGTACAACATCTACCAATAGCTTCTCAAGCCACTGGTAGGCAGCTTTATCTTGGTAAACTATTTAAGCCCTCAAAACAGAGAAGCAACAGGAAAGCCAACTTCGGTGCTTTCGAACATAAAACTGCTTACACCTGTATCCAACCTTACCCTCTTATCCTGATCACAAATGCCAGTTTCGGCTCAGCTGGGACGTAGTAATTGCCAGCTTTCCGGGCCATCCTGGCCATACGGATCTCCTGCCTGTACATGTGCCTGTACTCCTTGTGGTAAGCCTGGGCTCTTGCATAGATGAGCTTCCTTTGTGCCTTGCGGTACTGCAATAAATTGGAAATTGTTCCAAGTTAGAAAATGCCTTCTAACACGTGAAAATCACCTTCAAGTAACACGCCATATTCTAGAACTTCCCACAAGTAACACAGATCAGTATCACAGAGCTCGGAACAACCCCCAGTGATGCTCCACAGAACCTGGCAGGCTGTTATACAGCAAACAATATTATCATTCCTGACTCTTGATCAGAACTGTGGTGATAAAAGAATAATGAGTACAAATTGAAAGAGGGGAAATTTAGGTTAGATATAAGGAAGAAATTCTTTATTGCGAAGGCAGTGAGACACTGGAATGGGTTGCCCTGGGAGGCTGTGGATGGGCCAGTCCCAACAGTGCTCAAAGCCAGGCTGGATTGGCTATTTGTGCAACATGGTCTAGTGGAAGGTGTCCCTGTCCACGGCAGGGGGGTTGGAATTGGATTATCTTTAAGGCCCCTTCCAACCCCTTACAGTTCTAGGATTCTCTGATCATACATCAAGCTCCCCTCACACAGGCTGTAACCTCTTGCCCCATACCAGACTAACTTCAATGCTGCAGAAAACTGTACACTTTACCCTTAACTCTACCCAGAACTTTGTTATCAGCCACTAAAAGCATTTTTTAGTCCAAAGCATTATGAAAATATCAACATGCTCATTCTCAATACTGTGAACTCCTGTTATGCATCACATCAGCAGCAGCAGCAGCTGCTACTGCAGCAGAGAAGCAATTTGAGTCAAGGGATCAGAGAATATTCACCTTTTTTATAGCCAAAATCTTCTTCTGACGTTTGGCTTTCATAACCGCATAGGCCTGCCGCTTCTTCAGCAGGCTCTCGGGCACAGAGGGCACCTTCTTTACTCTAAATGAAAACAGAAATAAAACCTTTTAGCTGGTAGAAAGAAACTCAAAGAAGTTACATATGACAAACATCAAAACTCTCAAACACAGGTGTGCAAGGCCTCGCTGCCTTGAGCCACTTCACTGTATCTTCCTCATCCCCAC
The DNA here is from genome assembly GCA_013397055.1 of Pachycephala philippinensis. Lineage (NCBI taxonomy): Eukaryota > Metazoa > Chordata > Aves > Passeriformes > Pachycephala > Pachycephala philippinensis. The sequence goes on along the minus strand of VWZT01005798.1, from coordinate 147,062 downwards.
TGTTCCTAGGCCTAGAACAGTGTCCCAGGACAGTTCCCTGGGACTGAACTGGGTGATTTTCTAGTTCAGAACCTGCATTTTATACCACACAAGGAACCCTGACAGACCAACCAGAGCTGCACACAACCATAATTACAAAGACTTGTCCTACTTTGCTACAATTGACAATAAAACAAAGTTGATTTAAGATAACTTCCCTCTGATCAATGAACACTTCAATAGGTGCTTGAAGAGGAAAAGCTAATTTGGTAGTACTGTGAAATTTGTTTCACAGGACTCTCAACTTGCTCAGGTTATCAGAGTGGGTCAGGGTGGAAGGGACCACAGTGCATCATGTGGTCCAACCTCCCTGCTCAAGCAGGGTCATCCCAGAGCACAGAACAGAGGATTGCAGCCGGATGGGTTTGAGCATCCCCGGGTGAGGGAGACTCCACCACCTCTCTGGGCAATCTTTTCCAGTGGGTGGTCCCCCGCCGGTAAAGAAGTTCCTCTCAACTTCAGGCAGAACTTCCTGTACCTCAGTTTCTGCCCCATTCCCTCTTGTCCCGCAGACTTTAAACTTTTACACGCAACAAAACTTGTCAGAACAACGCTTACAGAGCCACAATCATCCCGGCGAGCGCCTACACCAGCCTGGCCGGCAATCACTCCCTGCTCCAACCCCAACACAGCCCTGCCCGCCCGGAAGAACTCGCCGTCCTGGCCCCACATTCCCGGCGGCGACGGCGCTCGGGGCCCGCTCTCCCTCCCCATCCCGCCAAGGGCCCGCGGAAGGGCCGGGCCGGTGGCGGCTCCATCTCCGCCGCTCGGTCCCTCCCCTCCCACCCCTCCCCAGCCCCGGCGGAGGCGCGGCGGCCCCGGGGGCGGTGTGGGCAGGGCTCGGGCGGCGCGGCGGCCACGGATGGCGGCGGATGGCAGCGGGCGGGACGAGACTCACTCCTTGTCCGCCATGGTCAGCGCCGGAAGAGAGGGCCGTGCGCGTGCGCGGCGCACTCTTAGCTCATTCGCCCGCGCAGGCGAGGCCCTGCCTGCCGGCAGGACCCCGGGTTTGGACGTCCGCCGTTGTGCCTGACCGCCGTGCGAGCGCCGGGGTGGCCGGCGAGTGCCTGAGGTAAAAGAGCCTGGGAACTGCTTCCGCCCGGGGGGGCAGGAGCCGGCTGTGTCCCGAGCACCGGCTGTGTCCCGGGATCGCCTGTGTCCCGGGCAGAGGCTGTGTCCCGGGACCGGCTGTGTCCCGAGCACTGGCTGTGTCCCCAGCACTGGCTGTCCCGGGATCGGCTGTGTCCCGGGCAGAGGCTGTGTCCCGGGACCGGCTGTGTCCCGAGCACTGGCTGTGTCCCCAGCACTGGCTGTCCCGGGATCGGCTGTGTCCCGGGCAGAGGCTGTGTGCCGGAATCGGCTGTGTCCCGAGCACCGGCTGTGTCCCCAGCACTGCCTG
>VWZT01005798.1:0-143424 GCA_013397055.1 Pachycephala philippinensis | reverse complement strand
GAGAATGCGGGGCGGGATGGGCCGGCCCGGGGGAGGGGCTCGGCCGCCCGGTCCGCCCTATATAGAGGGGCCGAGCGAGCAAGATGTTCACTGGCAGTAGCGGGGCCGCGGGCGGGACGGGACAGGACGGGGAGGCGGCGGCGGCCGGGCAGGCAGTGCTGTGTCCGGGCTCCGTCCTCGGCGTGTGTGACTGAGGCGGGGCGTGGGGCTCCGAGGGCGAGCGGCACGGAGAGGGGGAGCTCGGCGGCGGGACCCCCGTGAGCGGAGCCTCCCTCGGTGCCCGCAGCGGGCGGTCCCGGGCAGCGGCGGCTCCAGGTCGGGGAGCCGGGCGGCGAGGAGGCTCTGTGCCGCCGGCCCCGCGGTCCGGCAGCATGAACATCCTGCTGGAGTTCTTCGTGGTGACTTTCCGAGTGCTGTGGGCGTTCGTGCTGGCCGCGGCCAAGTGGCTGGTGCGGCCCAAAGAGAAAAGCGTGGCGGGGCAGGTGTGCCTAATCACCGGGGCGGGCAGCGGCCTGGGCCGCCTCTTCGCCCTGGAGTTCGCCCGGCGCCGGGCGCTGCTGGTGCTGTGGGACATCAACACGCAGAGCAACGAGGAGACGGCGGGCATGGTGCAGCACATCTACCGGGAGATGGCTGAGGAGGCGGCCGCCGCCGCCCCCGGAGGTAAGCGACGGGCTCCCCGCGCTGTCCCCGCCGCCCTCGCCGCTCACCTGCCCGGCCCCGGCCCGGGTCTGCGCGCCCGGCGGCTGCAGCCCGGGGCAGCGCTCACCTGCGGCGGGGCCTGAGAGCGGCTCTGGGCTGGAGCCCGCGGGGTCAGCCTTTGCCCCGACGGTGCCTTTGCCAGCCAGAGCCGGCCCTGTGCCCGCAGCGGTGAGAGCAGACCTGCTTCGCGGAGCCTCGGACTCCAGCAGCGGCCTTAAAACCTGCAGTTTTCTTAAAACACTTAGCAGCGGTAGTAAATAGCCGACGCCTGGTGTACTGTAGTGACACTGGAGTAAATAGAAGTTTTGGTGGTTTGGAACTGTATTTGCTGTTTCTGCTTGACTACTTGTTTGAATGTCAAAATATGAACAAGAACTTTATTGCCCCCCACCCCTTCTGTTCTCTTATCTGTGTTCTTTAGTAGCCGGAGATGGAGAGAAAGATGTGCTGCCCCATTGCAACTTGCAGGTTTACACGTACACCTGTGATGTGGGCAAAAGAGAGAATGTCTACTTGACAGCTGAGAGGGTCCGCAAGGAGGTTGGCGAGGTGTCTGTCCTGGTTAACAATGCTGGTGTGGTCTCCGGGCACCATCTTCTGGAGTGTCCTGATGAGCTTATTGAGAGGACCATGATGGTTAACTGTCACGCACACTTCTGGGTAACTATAAACTCCTTTCTGCTGCCCTTTTTGGTAATTAATTTTGGGAAATGAACTGCTGTTACTGACCTCCTATCTCCTTGAGTTTTGCACTTGCTCCTTTTCACTTGTAAGATACTGCTTTGGGGTTTTCTTATTTTGAACTGACTGTTCTGTTTAACAGGAATGCTGGTATTATTGACTGTTAGCAAATAGTTTTTAATTAATTGTATCCTCCTAGAATCCAGAGTTCTAAGTCTTGTGGCCGTTTCTGTAGCTCTGGATATTAAATCCTTTACAAAGCAATAATCTCTGAATCTGCTTAAAGGTTGTTACTGTTAATGAATGGCTTCTCAGTCTTCCTCACATACTTTTCTACCAGCACATTAGCAGCTTTAAGATGCTGTTTTAATGATGGTTACAATAGCAAACTTGCACATTTCTGGAAAAAATCTTTAAAACCCCTGCTGAAAATGTTGTTTGAATTGCCTTGGAGGCAAATTGTTCCTTTTGAAGGCTGGGAGGAAAGGCGAAAAAGATTTCTCAAGAAATCAAGCCAAGAACACTTTTTCAGGAATCCTGCGTATTTGTCCTCATAGCTTTCTCTGGGGGCTGCCTGTAGAAGTAAGAAAATCTTAACTATGGTTTCTGGGATGGTATTGTGTCCACAACTAGCAGGTGGTAATTAAGGAGAACACATATGTGATCTTACTCTTTTTGTCCATCTAAACCTTGTTTTCCCGTGTGGTTTATTTTTAAACCCATGGTGGTGTGGAGTTACATAAATTGGAGTGTTGAAGGAGGGCATGATGCACACTTGGGTTAGCATTAGCTGTCAGACTGAGACCATTGTTAGTATTAAAACTGTTCGTTGATTCCTCAAATAAGGTTATGAAATACACTTGCATAACAATGAAAGGATTAAGCAATATACTTCAACTTAAACCTTCTTTGACTGATCTTACCTTTTCATAATAAAATTTTGTGAAATGCCTCATCTTCAAAACTTAGAAGGCCCTCCCAAGCCAAACTTTTTTAACATGAGAATGAAATGCTGTTTCATAACCCTAAAGGAGCCCCTTCAAATCTGCACTGTGAAACACTTAATGGCAGAGCAGTCTCTTTCCAATGTATTGTAAAGCTTGCAGAGAGTGCTTAAACTTCAGTGCACAGGAGATAGTATGTTTAGAAACTCTTTTAAACTCTGAAAGTATGTATTTTAAAGCAATCTCAGAGGTTCTGAGAATGCTCATGTGACTTTTTATAATTAAGAGTTCTGTGTGTTCCCCTTAATAAAAGCTAAATTGGTGTTCAATCCAACAGAGATGTGTAGTAGATTTAATGACTGTTATTGATGTGTGAATTGACAGTTTCCAAGAATTCTAAATTATGACATCACCATGAGTTAAAATATGGGAGGATCCTAAATTCTCCAGCTGTTCTTCTTTCAGGCCTAAGTCATACACTTATTTATAACAGTTTCAGAGACCTTTTTAAAGCACTCTGTGTGTTCTCTTACAGTAATAGAAAACTAAACTTAGAGTCTAGTATTGCTATGGTTGGGTTTCCATAACAGTTCCATTCATCTCTAAATGTTAGTGTGAAATGACTTTAAAATTAAAAAAAAAAAAATTACTCCAAGAAGGTATAGCTATGTCTGAACTGTGGAACTTGAAATCTTGGCTTAAGTTTTAAAGGAGTAGTCAACACCCTTTAGATTTAATTGAGGATCTGTTCATATGTAAACTTCCTGTAGATTCTGTGTCCTGCTTTGCTTTTATTTTTTGCTGTTGGCAAAGCTCTTTTCCTTGTATTCCCCTTCATGATCCCAGAAAAGGTTGGCTTGACCAATAGTGGGTGGACTTCTGTTGAAAGTAATACTACTTAATTCATAAGATATCATCTGAATCAGCTGATTTGAAGCCAACTTTTTTGATGCAAGTCAATGCTGACTTAAATAGAACAATGTGTCTAGATGTGTGAAGTCTTATACAGCTAGTCTTTTCCGTGTCAGCTAAACTGGTGGTCCAAAAGCAAAGCTAATACTCTGGAGCATTATGTAGGCTTTTAAGTATTCTTGGAGGGCGTTTAGTCCAAAAAGCTGTAAATGGATTTTGTAAAGACATGGATCTTGCATGTAATATTGCTTCAGTAGTTAAGTGTCTGTACTTTCTCGGGTTTTGGTGTGTTGGTTTGTTTTTTTTTTTAATGTGGTTCCGGGGAAATTCTTTTTCATCCCTTGATCATTAATCAAGCCTCAATGTGTTTCTATATAGACACTGAAAATAGGGCTCTAGTACTGTCCCTTGAAACATTTGACATCAGATTAATTGCCTGTTCTCCATACAGAATGCAGGTGATCTGATCTTGCTTTTATGTTAGCAGCTACCATAGGAAGGCTGCCCAACTTCTGCAGTAGGCAGTGACATGAAAATCTGTCACAGTTTTGCTGTTGTGACTCCAACTGGGCTGTGTACCATATCACAAACTGGCAGTCAAGAGAGCCTTAGCAGCATGCCACAGCCTAAACAGATGCTTTCCATTTTGCTGACATGCATGATTTGTGTAATCCTTCCTATGAGTGTTCTATATAAACATGTCACCACTGCATCATGTAGCAATTTCCACAGCATAAAATCCGCTGCAGTATTAAAAACCTGTTATTTCATGCTGTGATAACTTGAATGCTTCTGATATTGAAAACATAGGGACAAAATCCATTCCTGGTTTGAAATAAGCCAGCTCTGGTTTACTATAATTTGCAGATGCATAAAATTGTAGCAGGAATGTAACACTATCTTTCCCGCCAGTCTGTTGCAAGAATAATAACTTATTTGGCTGCACTTGTCAATTATTAGAACTGATTTTCTACAGACTAGGAAGTTTTCTTCCTGTGGTGTGTCAGGATTCAAATTAAAAAATGTTAAGTCACAATATAACTTGAAGCTGTTGCTGAATCAGATTTTAGCAAATATAGGAACGGGATTATTTTCTTGTTGTTTTACAATAAAGCTTAAGTATCAAAATAATGTGTTTAGGTAATGGCACCATATTGAATAAAACTACAAACTCTTAATTTTGGGACAATTTGAGAGTCTTGTACCTACTCTAACACTTTTTCTGGAAGAATAATCTATTGCTGGATAAGTAGATATTAATATTGGACATTACTATAATACCTGGGCAATCCTTCTAGTTTTGGTCACTGGGGAAGGTGGTAGGACAGGGCAATGAGCAGGTTCTGAAATTCTGTGACATGCATATCCTTCTGTACAACAGGTCTTCAGTATTCAGCTCTGAGAGATCAGTGATCTGTGTTTCCCTATCATGTGGATACTCCAAATATTTCAGCTTAAAGCTTTCCTCCTAGAGTTCTCTTCAACTTACCATAAGGGGGAAGCAAAAGCATTCTGCTCCAGCTCTGTCATATTAAAAAAAAAAAAAAATCCATATAGAGAGAGTAGGACCCAGAGTTTAAAGACTTGTGTACTGCTTTCTTAGCTGAAGTAGTTTTGTTCATTTATTTACAGCTGCTTGTTTTTTTGAAGGTATGCTGGCATCTCTGTAGGAATTGAAGTAATTTTTTAGATGGCCCAGCATTGGTACAGGGGGAGATAAATCCTGGTTAGAGAGAGAAACACTACTCATGTATTTAGGGCATTCATGAAAACCTCTAAAATTTAAATATACCTTGGGAAGATGGTTAATACAGAGTTGCTAAATCAAATACCCGTTGATGCAGCTGCTGTATTTATCAGTCTCCTTAGACTGACAGGATTTGTAATTACTGATTATAGTTATTCATAATGTATCAGTGTTTATGTAGTGTCATTTTCTCTTCAAGCTCCCTGGTATTAAATAAAGTTCACTTATGCCTATGTTTGTTTAGTTCAAATACAGAAGTATTACACGTAGTGTGCACATGGAATCTTCTACAGAAGAAAAAGCAGCTTGTCTTATTTGAAACTATACCCTGCTAAGTCTTGTGTCCTGTTGTCATAGTAGTTTAATTTTTGTTATCAAATTTAGGATTCTATCACCTATGATCAAGTACAGAGACAATATTCCCCTGACAGGTCACCCAGCTATATTTAGTATTTTGGATCAGTGGAGTTACCTTTAATTGTTTTTTTTCCTTTATTTTTTTTTTTTATTTCATGATGGTGAAAGATGCACAAGTCCACTTAAAAAGTTTAATCTACATATTGTTGACTTTTTTCTTTGAAAAATGAGTCGGATCAAGTTCAAGCAAAACATTTGTATGTGATCCAAAAAGTATCATCAAAACTATATCTTCCTTTGCACAATTATTCCAACTACATGCCACCAGTAGATTACCCTGGGTAGCACATGTGTTTCATATACTATGGTAGCATGCTGATTGAGTATGAAGGAAAAAGCAATCATACTCTTAGCTATGGAAATAGTCATATTAGTCATACTTAAAGCTTATAAGTGCTTTGGTATGGTTCTGCTGTTCATATGTTTCTGGGTTCATTTCTCAAAAAAATAGAGGGAATCTGTCAAATGAGAATATATTATCTTCCAGATGCCGGCCCAAGAAAACTGCACTTTCCCATTTTATAAAACAGTGTACTTAACCCAAATTTTGGAAAATAAAGGGGTGGATATATATTTCTGGAGTTAAAGTGGGCACAAGACTACTGGTTCAGAGCTTTCCTCATGGATTTACTTTATGGTCTACAAGGACTAGGATTGTGTCCAGCACTATTGTCAATGACCAGCATGCAGTCTTTAATTTTGTAGCCTGTATCTTGCAATTTTTGTATATCTGTAGCTTAGCTTTGTAATCATGTTTTAGTTATAGTGATCACTTCAAGAACTTCCTTTTTTTTTTTTTAAAGTTTTCTCTCGCTTTTTTTGATGGGGGCACCAACCCAAACCCTTTAATTAGATACCTGTATGTCTGAGCTTTGACCCTAACACCAGTTTCAGAATAGTAATGGAAGAGGATAAAAATGAATCTTTAGGCAATGTACTCATCCGAAGAGTCAACATGCATAATTGAGCATGTAGGGATGGTAGGTAGGTCTTAGTCTTATGCAAAACGCCTCTTCATTTGCCTTGTGTAGGAATCATGAGTTTGAGCATCTATAATTGGGATTCCACAGTGCTGCCCACCAAACTGTAGTTGTTCCACATGTTTCTCAGCTCTAGTCCCTGAGGGCTGTTGAGTCTGTTCTGTCCTGGTTCTTCATTGTCTACTGTATCTTGATGATAAATAAGTAGTTACATATCAAGGAGTGTGAGCAGAATAAATTACAGCACTCTTGGTTAGTTAACACTCAGGGCTGTAGGAAAATCATATTGAAGATTTTCTGAATGTGTTACAACACCAGCCTTCCTACATATACTTTCTGTGCTAGAGCATCCTCCTTGCGTGGTGGAGAATGCTGACTTCTTTTGTTCAAATGACAGCTGAATTTGTGCATTTCCCTTCCCTCTCACTGATGATGTCAAGTATTTGATTTTCATCTCAGTCAGTTAGCAACTCTAAAATGACCTTCTGGAATGTTTTCCTTAAGCTGCTTCAGTTACACCTGAGCTTTTGCAACAGTTTTTTTCAGATGTCCTTTGGAATTTAATTTGCTGCACCATTTGAAAGGTGCATGGATCTTAGAGTCTCAAAGAACAGAAAATAGAGGTTCTCAGATTGTGACCCATGGATTGTTTGTTGCCTGTAGATTGGTGTCCAAGATGGTAGCATAAGGTGTGATCAGACAGTTACTTCCATGCACTAAACTATATTAAGCTTGAAGAATTTAGGTGAAAACAGTAACATGTTTCACAGAAAAGCATTGTGAAAGTTCGGTTAAGGAAAGGGAAAGTTGTCCTGAAGAGACCATGCCAAGACTTCTCAGACTACTTGAAACACATCTGAAGTATTAGTTATTAAGTTGCTTGCAATTCTACATCCTTCTAAAATGGAGCTGGAGCTGCAGTATAGCTTGGAGAAGTGAGGCACTTGGGATAATCTCACTTTAGTCTCCTGTGACTTTTTCTGAGGGTTGGAGACATGTCAGCAAACTGTGTGAATGTTTTCAGGATTGCTAATCTTCTCTGAAGACATGGTCCTGGATGAGAGATCAGTGTGGTGGTTATATTCCTCCTTCTTATGGAACACAGTAGGTCAGCTGAATAAGCAAAAGCCTCTGACCTTGCTTTGGTCTACAATTATGCAGTTACTTGTGAAGGATTTGGGGAGACAGGAAACCTTGAATGTGATGATGGTCTTTGCCAGCGTGGTGCCTAAACTTGCTAGAAGTGGAGAGAGCTGCTCTTCAATGTTTCAGTGAAATACTCATCTAAAAGATCATGTGTATGCCTTTCTTGTCCTGTGGAGGTTAGGAGGGCAATGGAGTTTAAAGTTCCAGATTCTTCCATCTGCAAGTAACATCCACTTTTACTTTATGAAAAGCAGCTAAGTTAATGTTATGTCATTATGTTATTAACTTTCTGTAATAACCAAGTGACCACAGTAGAATTGTAGGAGAGCTGTGTTTCTGTGCTCAATGGTGGAGAAAAGCAATCCTAATTATGATGCAGCCAAGTGTCCTGCTAACCCAGTGTTTGCATCACTGCCTAAGACCTGTCTTAACTGATCTGTGTGGGTAAGCAATCCTTTTTCATAGCTCTCAGTGTCATCAATTACTCTGACTAGACAGGTTGAGGAAAGATGAATGTTATGTTTTCTAGCACCACCCCTGCCATTTTAGCACTGCACTTCTTAAATCTTCTCTACTTTTATCCTTATCAGCTGTGAACTTTAATTCTCTCCCAATGTTTCTCATGCTTTGATTTCACTTCTGGGGTTTTCTTGCAGAGAGGAAAGGTTTTTGTTATGTATCTCTAGTACTAAATCTTTCCACAGTTCTCTGTATGTAAAAGCCAGTGCATCACTCACTTGATAAGCCTTGCTCCCTTTGACCTTTGAGGTTTCTGGCTATTGACACTGATGGTAAAGCTGAGTTACTGATACCCGTCTGTCTTTTGTGAAAAATGGCAGATGTCTTTCTGCAAAGGCAAACTGAAGCTGATTTACTCGTGATGCTGTATGCTTTTGCCTGTGGTCTTTGACTTCATGTGTTAAAAGTTAGAGTCTTTCAAAATGCAGTTACAATATAGGTGAGTAGGTGTAGACTTTGAGATTTGTAGAATCTTGGGGGTTTGAGAGTTTTGTTTGAAAGAAGATACGTCACAAATGGGGGAGAGATTTACATCTGTGCTTACACTTCTGAATGAACACTCTGTTCTTGTAAATAATTATATTAGTATAATGATTTATATGTCAGTCAAATTAACACTTGACATGAGTGAGATATCACAACTGGGATGGGAGGGCATGGTAGGCCAAGGAATGCTGGAACAGCTGCGGAGCTGAGGTGGCTGACTTGGTGTGAGCCTTTTGAAATTCAAGTTTGTTTGGCTGTTGAATTCTGCACCTAAACGTGCCCTGGTGCTGGTTGCTTCTGCCATCTGTTTGAACTTGTGTGACAGCTTCTTGAGCACTCCCCTTTTCAGCTTTGTTTTGAAAAAGCTCAAGAGTGCGTGTTTAAAAGTAACTTGACCAAAAATTCTGTTGATTTAGGACAAAACTACAAGGCAGCTTAGTGGTGGCAGTCTGTCTCATGGGACCATCCCTTGAATCTGCATCTTACCTTGCACTAGTTTTTATATTCAGATGATGTTTGGGTGAGCTAGTTCAGCTCACTAACTTGTCTGCAGGGCAGGGAGGAAAGCTGCTAATTTTCTTGTCCAAGTTGATTCATTTTTCTATTTGGAGACTAGAATCACCTCATCAGCATTTCAGACTTGGAGTAGCCAGTGTGTGGGGGAAAAGGTGAGGAGGAATAGGATAAAATCACATAGCTGAACAGGGCCTCTGTGACTATCCTAGTGAAACTTCATTCTTGGACTTTTTTTTTTTTAAATAAGATTTACATTCTCTAAATAATTAGGCAGTCAAATGATTCCAAGCTGTAGCAAATCCTCCACTGGCATAAGTCTGAATGTAACAACTTGACTTCAAAAGAGATAGCAGTATTTTAATTACAACTATTAAAAACCCTTAGATAAAGGCCAGCTAGTTTACTGTACACATCAGATAATGTTGTGTTAACAGCTTTAGCTTATTTACCTTGAAATAATACTATGATTGCTGTTGTGTATCATCAAGAGCAATGATCTCTGTGCCTACTGCACTGTTTGACTTCTCTGGAAATCAGTTGTACTAACACAGAATGTGGAAAAAACAGGCTGGAGCTATGTTTCAGCTTGTGGGAAATAAGCATAGTTTCCACAGACAGGCAAAGGAAGTATTTCTCTGTCTTTGAAAACTTAGCCCCTAAGAAAGTGAGTAGTTTGCTGATGTTTGTTTAAAATGCCTGTGCAAGCAGAATCTTTGAAAATTGTATTAGTTGCTGGTTTAGTCACTGTATTAGCTGGAGTCTTTTGATCATTTTATCCTTTGTTGGCTTACGAAGTAAAAGTTTACCTGCTAAGACTATTTTCTGCACACACTTTTGTGGAAGGATGGGGAGAAGTATGAAACAGAAACACCTGAGTTTTTACAAACCTAAAAGCTTCGTGCATTTTAAAAATGGTACTTCTTGTTCAGTGAGTTACTTCACAGGAAGTCATAGTCTTTTAGGGTCTTACTGTTTCCTAAAGAAATACTGAAGCTAAATCTCTGTTCAGCTATATCATCTTCCCTAGTTTTCTGTTTCCTCTAAGTAAGACTTCTATGTGGAAAGGGAAGCTTTCCTTCTAGTCTTGTTCCTCTTATGAGATACTTGTTTGTAGCATAATCACTTTCCTTATTATGAAGCAAATGATTCAAAACAATGACTTGGGCAGCATGAGTGAAGTGACTCAGCTTGCATCTGCCTGCAAGTACTCTAGCAATTGCATTGTTACAGAGGTACTGGCCTTAAGGTATCTATAAAATACGAGACAGTCCTTTTCTGCTTAGCCACTTCTTAAAAAGCCTGCTTCATAAATCATGAATGATGACTTCATATTTTCCGTAAGTAGTTCTGACAGTACTGTTCTCTAGTAATGTTTTGGAAACCTGTAGACTGAAATACCAAGTTTTGCTAAATATTCCAGAAGATGACTAAGCTTATGGCAAGCTGGAGAAAAATGTGTATTTAAAAGTCGGATTGTGTTTTTGTTCACTGAACAAAATATTCTGAGCTCTTATCTAATAGTTTTTTCTAAAATGAATCTGTTATGTGGATTTTTCAGACTCATAGGGGCATGTTTTCATTTTTGTCAAGATTATCAAATAGCTAGCAATAAATAACTACTCTCCAAATGGTTGGACATTTGCTGCAAACTTGTGCTAATGAAGGTGAGGGACTAATGTGTTTGTTACACTAATGTCAACATCGCTCTGAAACACTACAAATCCTTTGACACAGCCATTTGTCAGTATATAAACAAAGTAGAATTTCTAGTCACTTGACTTCAGCAGGGCTTAAACCACCTTTTGTGGAAGGGAGTAGGCAAGTGTTAACTTCCTGTATCACTTGAGTAGAAAACTCTAAAGTAATTTCAAATTTGACATTTGAATAAACCTATTTTTAGGTCATCTTTACTGATCTGCCTGTGGAAGAATACAAGGTTGGTGGTGCTACCTAATTCAACTGTAATTTAAATTCCTGAATTTGCAGGAGTGTATCTATGCTGTCACAGCTGCGTTGGAGCTCTGTGTTAGTCTTGGCTATATAGAAAGCTCAAATAGGTCTGGTAGATTTGAGTAGAAGGATTCACTTTCTTTAAGCTGCATCTTACTTTTCAGTGGCTGCCAACTGTGTAATACTTCATTTAAATGAATAGTAATTGTGGTTTGATAGCTATGGTAGTCTGAGAGTAGAATGAGATTAATATTTATGGAGAATAAATATCAGCTTGTCTAATAAAATGGCTTTGAGCAGGAGGGAAGAGGTCAGCTTTTGAAAGTGAGTACTTTGAAACCTTCAGTTTTCATGCTTAGATATGCCCTAAATTTGTGCTGTCTGGAGGAGTCTGCAGGTATACATTTGTTCCAGTTTGGTCTAGACTTGCTTGTTTTTCAGTGTAAGGCAGACTAAACACATAGCTGGGCCTCCAGCAGCCCTCTTACCATGCCATCTTACCTCTATTCAGTCTCATCTCTTACATTAGTTTGGCATTTCAAGTTCACAACAAATGTCATTGGCAATTTATGTTTTGCACTTTTACACAGCTTAGGCGGAGATACTCTTTTTCCCTGTTCATTGCTAGCTGTCAGGAATCTAATATGTGATTGCTCTGACCAAGCTTTAAAACCATTAAAATTCGAAGTGGGAAAAATTGTTTGTGAGGGCTCAGAATGTCCTAAAGAAGCTGGCATGGTAGTGTAGTTCCTGGAGGGGTTCTAATAGCCAGGGGGACATAATTAGTTTTTGAAAACAGTATGGTATGTGTATGTGCTCAACTTGGCTGAAAATGTTAATTCCACAAGAAATTCATCTAGGTGCTCTGCACTGCTTCACTGGGCCCTCCCTCCAGCTGAAAAGACTTGGACCGAAGGAGAAATGGAAGTAGAACAGACACTGTTTCAGAGCAGGATAATTTATTGCAGGCAAGAGCTCCTGACAGAGAGATACAGGAGAGATGTAGCAGAGGAATTGGCATCCTTTCCAGTTAGTTAAGATTCTCTGTTGATAGACTTGCAGTTAACATAGTGATGAAGAGTGCAAGGTTTCTGCTGGCTTATGAACTTCTTCCTCTGTGAGAGGAAGAGGGAATGGGCTGTTGAGCAGGGAATTGGTGTACTTAAGTAGAGAATCACAGAACAGCTGAGGTGGGAAGTGGCCTCTGAAGGTGATCAGGTCCACCTCCCCTGCTCAAGCTGGGCCACCTAGAGCCAGTTGACCAGGCTTGTGTCCAAACAGCTTTTTAATACCTCCAAGGATGAAGATTTTCACCACCTCTCTGGGCAACCTGTGAGAATGGGCTTCATTTTTCATATGAAATCAAAGACTTGCAAACTCTGGAGGGAAGAAGTCCAAATATATAATCAGTGATTGAAGCAGTTATGTATACTGCTGCATATATAGGAAGCACTTATACATCAATCAAGCAATATCTGCAAGTACAGGTGAAAGTGGACAAGTTGGGGTGCATTTATGGTATTCTGTATATACAAGGATGTCCTTTAAAGGTAGCTAGATGTTTCCACAGAAATTACTGATGGCATATAGACATTAGAAAGATTGGACACTTTACAGGACAGGCCTGACATCCAAGGATGGAAATAATTAAAAAAAATGTTAATCTAAAATCTCTTAGGAAGAAAAATTTAAAAGTTTTCAGACTGCATACCAATAACATAAAGACTCTAAATTCCAATTGCTAGTATAATGATAACAAGGGTAGTTCAGCTTGAATACCTGAATTTCTTCATGCCCAGAAACTGTATAAAGTAGTGACTCCTAAACAGAAGTGAAATGTTCTTAAGGAGAAATCAGGGCTACCTTTGCCTGTGTTCTGTGTACCTAAACCCTGCCCTAGGTTATGGTGCACGCAAAATCTAGAGTGATGGAGTGGTGGGGGATGCAGAAAGCTTTACTGAAGAGACCTTGAAGTCTGATTAGCAGCAGAGCACTATAAAGCTTACAGTGATACCTTTTCCATCTTGAAGCTCAAGAGGAAAGTTTCTGAAATCAGAATTGCATTCCTTAGGTAGTGTTCGTGAGTACTTAACCCGCGCTTTAGATGAGAGGGAGAACAAAGCTGTTTTCTACCCCAGTTTGGGGTAAGACCACAGGAAAGGAAACCCCTAAAAGAAAGGAGGGGGAGACAATGTAGCAATGTGATAAGGCAACAGTAATAAAAGTTTCTGTTGCAATGTCCTTTCCTAAGCATTTTTCATATCCTTCTCTGTAGACACAGCCTTTTCCAACTAAGCCTTGTTAACAAACTATACAAAAGGCAATTTAGTCAGGCAATGTTCAGTTGCCCTAGGCATAGCATAATTAGTTCTAGTAGTAAAGAGTGGAAATCAATGATTAATGTTTGAGAGATAACTAGTGGTATTGGTTTCCTGTGTGCTTTTTTTTTTTTGTTTAATAGCATTACTTATCTTATCTTTGCTGTCTACCCATTGTAAACAGCTTTGTGGCACTATTTAATTCAGTTTCAGCTTTGTCTGATAAACTTAACATGAGTTAACTCCATGTAAAAGAGGAACCACTATGATAACTGAACTCTTCCTAGGAAAAAGTGGTGACTGTTGGCTTTGAAAACTGGAGAAATTCTGGAACTGAACCCTAAACAATACAAATGCTAAACAATGTAGTAATGTAAATATGGGCTGTAGCATACTTGTTCTTTAGCAAATGGTGTGACAGATGCTTATTGCTACTAACAAACCCACTTACAACCTTCCATAAATAAGATTTAACCTCATTTTGTACAACTTTAGTGCTTCTCAGGTGATTTAATATGTCTATTCAGAAGCAGGGGATTTTATGTATGTGGATTGGTCATGAGGGTAGAGAAAATTACTTCCATAAATTAATAATAAATTATAAACCAAGTGATTCAAGTAATAGCTTATGTTTTTACTAATCTAAGACTTCATGTACTTCAATGCAGTATTTGATGCAGAGCTGGGAGAGAAGAAAAGTATGCTCATTTCTCGGTAAATTCAATACAGTTTTAAATTAATTGATGTTTCTTTTCATTTGTGACTTACATCTTTAGGGTATTTACTTTATTTTATTACCTTCACTTCTTAAACTGAGCAGATTTATCCATAGTTTCACTCTGTCTGCTAATGTAGGCTATCCAAGGTATTGGGGAGTGTGTGTGGCTTTGCTTCTGTGTTACTCATCATCATTACAGACTTTTGTTTAAGTCTTGTTCTTTCCTGAGCTCCTGGTTGCAAGGCAATTGTAGCATTATTACTGTGCATGTATGTTAAGCATTAACTGCTGGTGCAGTTCAGTATTAAAGGAATCCCTGTGGCCCCAAAACAGTGGGTTTTTATGTGAAGGACAAATAAACCTTTAGTGAGAACTTGAAGGTTGTGTTGCCTGCCAGGAGATAAATAACAAAGGGACTTCTTTTGAGATGGAATATTGGAAGGTCTAGCTTTTTTGTTCTGAATGCAGGGCTTGTGCAAGGCACACTTGAGGACAATCCTTGAATAGTTTCCTTTTTTGCTTTTAACATAGCCACCTATGGAAGCTTGGCTTGAGGATGTCATGTTTATCTCCTGATCCTTTTTGCTTCAAAAGGATGTGAGTAGTCCTATAAAAAAATTTAGAGAAATGTGAATTTATTTTTTAATTCATTACTCTAGAAAGACTGTGTAATTCTGACCTATATTTCACTATTGTTTCTTGAGAATAGAAACCAAAGATCAAAAATAGTCCTAATTTCCACAGCTATTCAAATATTTACTTAGACAGTGGCTAATTATCCAGAAGGGGCCCAGCAGTTCTTGAAAACAGTCAGTAGAGACATCTGAGGTCCTTTAAAGTACAGCTTTGGTCCCTTGTGTTAGCAAGGTCAACAGTAGTTGTAGACTTGTGTCTGCCTGCTGTATTCAGCCTGTTACTGTCAGAGCCACATCCTTTCTATTGTGTGGTCTCTCTAGTCTTCAGCTCGGTACTTGCTATTTCCACGTAGTCTTAGTGCAGTTACTAATCTCACCTTAAGCTAACATTTCAGAGATGCTTGTAGAGGGGAATTCAGGAAGGATGTGGAGACTATGTGGGAAAAGTAATTGAGATGATAGTGCAAATGACAAGTAATTATTCTCAGTTCTCTTGGGAACCAAATAAAAAAGCTAGAAAGGAAAATAAATGGTTAAATGCAAGCTTGCAACTTCATGCTTTGGTGTGTGAGAAGGCATTTTGGGTATTATATTGCCTACCTTGGATAAATCCTCCTATGAGAGAGTTCTAGGGTGTATTTCCAAGGCCTCTTTTAAAAGCATTTGGCGATGACTTTCCCTGTAATCCTGTAAGTGAGGTTTTAACCTGTGTTTATAAACTGTATGTGAAGTGGCTGTCTTCTGAAATAAGCTGGGCTATATGACTGTAGCTGAAAATAACTTCAGTATGTTTACTGATAAGCTTGCCATTGGGGTTTTCTGCTTTTCAGGCACCTTCCTTTCCCTTTTAACATACATAGTGTTGCACTAGTGCAATACCGTGTAGTTTGGTCAAACCTACTACAGGTAAGACTGCCACAGCCTGTGTGCAGAAGAGTTAGAGGTGCTCTTTTGTCAGACCTTTGTGCATTTCTTCTCAGTTACTGGAATGGAACAAGAAATTGGGGCACGTGGAAATCTCTTTTTAGTTCCGTGGTGGAGTGAGTGGCCACATGCTGTCTTGCACAGGAGTAAGAGAACTTGCAGTGTGTTGTGCTGTAGGCTGTGAAGAAGAATGGGAAGAAAAGAAGACTAAATGTCCATGCTAAGGGACAGAGAGGATATAACATATTTTTTAGATAAAAAACTTCCCCTTGTCACTGTTAGTTAAACTAACTAGTTAATACGTGTGGCAGCAGGCTGTTATGGTCTCTGGTACCTTAGTTCCCAGAGATGTCTGGATGTGAGTCCTTGACTAGCCACACCAACTTTGCTTCTTGGATCTGCCTGAATCGTTTTTAACATAAAGATGGAACAATACATTTAACCAAATATTGCACTCATTTGTGCTGTCAGGCAGCTGCTCTGGCAGTCAGGAATAGCTGTGGCTTGGGAGAAAGTGTTTTCTCTGTTATACCAGTACACCACTGTTGTGTATAACTAGTGATGTAAAAACTCACCTCTTTCGATAAGCCTCAAAAACATAACCATGCTCCTTACCCAAAGGAGCTGTATGGGAAATGAGCTTTGGAATATACTTTAGCATAAAGGTATTTCTACCTTATAGTAATACAGCTTCTTTATGCCATTAAAATAGTTTTAAAAGGCTGTTGACAGAAGGCAGAAAGTATGAAGAAATTTATTGTATTGAAGAAGAGAAACTTAAAGGATCTTATGTGTCTGTACCTGTTTATTTCTTTCTTTGCTATAAAGGCAACTCTCTAAACATGAGGTAGCACATGCTTTTCTACTTTGGTGTGCTTTTTGCATTCAGTATCCATTGTCTTGAGCTGCATACAGCTAACATTGTTTTCTGCGGATGCTTGCTTTCTTCTTTAAGAATAATTAATCCGAAATTTAATTAAAAAAATCACTTTCCCAAACACAGTATTTCTTCATATTCTCATTTGCTGTATTTAGACTAATTTGTCTTGACATTGCAGCTGTGCTGTTCTTTGTGTTGCACAATCTTTTGAGTTTTGTTTCATTAAGAATGGAACTAAAGAATTTGGGGAAGGGGAGGGAAGAAGTGCTAGACTGTTAGAAGTTAATTTGCCGTAAACCAAAATGTTGAGAACAGATTACGAAAGCTATGAAGTGACATGTAAATGCTTGTTCAGTTTCACACTTGTGAGAAATAAGTCATTTAAGCTGTGTGCACATGAAATAGAAGTTTGGTTACAGCTACTGGGAATAGTTTGGTCTTACTGATATATTCAAAAGCATAGAGGAAAATGCTCAGAAGATTAGGAATTGATTTCTACATTCCAAAAAACTTAATGGCTGAACTAGCTTGAAAAACTAGCTCTACTCTGTTCACAACAGCCTCGTATGCTCTATCCTACATAGTTTCTGTCTAAAGTATACTGCAGGTTAGAAAATGCATGTTTTCACTATGCTTTTGGGGTTTGCTTTTTGTTTTTGGTTCTTTGGTTTGTTTTTTTTTTCCTAAATAATAATAAAAAAAGAGCTAATTATGAGTGAAGAAGATGCTTAACTTGTATTTCTTGACATTGAACACTGCATGACTTCACTGACTGTTCACCCTGATGCATCACAACACAATTTCTTTCATTCTCTGTATTCTACTTACTGGTTTCTCCTCAGTGTTGAAAACTGTGGTATGTTTGTCATGAATAAATGACCCAGCTCTGACTTTAAATACTTCTGTGTTTTGGTTAAATGTCTGCCTCTGCAGCTGTGAGAGGTAAAACTAAAGCTTCAAGGATCAAACCAGAAGGCAGATAGTTTGATTAAACCACTTGACTTGATTTGAATTATTTTGGGGGCCTGGTTCATGACCTCTAACGCCATGGACAAAACCCATCCTTTGCTTGGTGTCTTCTAATACTTTTTTTTTATGGAGGATTAGCATGTCCATGCATCACCTCAGAAGACTAATGTGGGCTGTGTACCTGTTCAGACAAACTCCAGATGGGAAGGCCACCCAGGAGGCATCTTGCCCCAAACCAGTCAAACTCTTAACTAGTTTGTCAGCAGCATGACAAGCACACA
The DNA here is from genome assembly GCA_013397055.1 of Pachycephala philippinensis. Lineage (NCBI taxonomy): Eukaryota > Metazoa > Chordata > Aves > Passeriformes > Pachycephala > Pachycephala philippinensis. Next base: position 125,699 of record VWZT01005798.1, on the reverse strand, counting down.
GAAGACTTCAGGTCTGGTAGGCAGATGTAGCTGAAGCTGAAAGAAACTAGAAACAAGAAGCTAGGTTGATCTGGTTTATGTAAAGGGTAGAAAAACTGGGAACCAGAGTATGGAGGAAGCTGCTTTGATCAAGGAGGTGTGCAGTGCCAGAAGCTCAGTAAGAACACTGATTTATTTGGGGATGGCTTATACTGTGAAAGAATAACTTCACTTTGGGATTGTTTTTCCCAGCGAGAGGAGGCTGGGAGGAGCAGTGGGCAAGCCTTTACTCTGAGCCTGGAAATGCATCCCCCGGTAGGGTGTGTCTGCCTCTGACAGTGCTTGTTTTCAAGAGCTGACTCCCAGCTGCTGCAGATGGCTGGAGGATGGCAGCAATCAAGATGACTTTCTCTGACATCCATTTAGAGGAGATGTTGATAGTTGACTACTAAGTTTTCTACATATGATAGTTATGCTATCTTTATAGACTGCCTCTGCTTCGGGTTTTAGGCGCATTTGTGGCATAATGTGCTATGACAAAAGGGGCTTGCTCTGAACAGGCTGTCTCAGAACACTGAGGTTTCATGCAAAGATTTCCATGAATTTCTAATTGTCTTTAAAGCAGAGAAGCTGTATTTTTTTCCAATGTAGCCATAAATGGCTTTTTAAGAGATGACTTACATGAAGTGACTGTAGTTCTGCTGCTGGGATTTGTTCAAGTCTGCACTTGAGATGCTGAAGACGTCACCCAAAAGTGTCCTCAACAAGCTGTATTTGTCATGTGCCAATTTCATTTGGTTGAAAATGGGTTACTTTAGCCACAAGCTCTGAAAACTCAGTTTTTATAATATTTTATGCTTTGAAACAGTATAGCATAGTTGAGTGGGCTTTCTGAAATTTACTAGTCTGGTTATGTTGCATATTTTTATATATATAACTCTAAAAATTCTCTTCCTCAGCCAAGCTAAACACAGACAGTTATGGACACATAGTTATAGTTCACTATATTAACAAAAACAACAACGAAAAAAAAGAAAAAAGGGAAAAAAGCAGTGCCATAGTAAAGATAATGGCTTGGTGTACTTGCCTGTTCATCTCTTGGAAGACAATACTGGTTCATGCCTTGAAAGTGGTAGGAAAAAAATCTGTTACTACTTCTTTCCTTTCTTTTTCTCCCCCAAGACAAACTCCAAGGCCCCTTTTCTGTAGTTGCTGTGGTTTGCAGCCAGAGCTTCAGTCTGCATTATCAAGCTTTCTGGCAATGTGAGGTGGCAATCAGTCATTCCAATGTGATGTGGACAGATAGCTGAGACATAAGTGGAAACTGCTGATGGAGCTGACAAATGTTGGGGAGTGGAGTAAATTGTTTAGCAGGACTGAGCTGGGAGCACGGATGTCTTACAGGGATAGCACAGAGGGTCGGGGCTAGCATTCACATCGTTGGTGTTGCAGTGTGCAAGGCAGGCTGCAAATAAAGAACACTCTGTAAAACTTCAGTGCCGTCCAAGCAAAGCCTCCTTTTCGGATGGTGCTGCCCGATGATGACTGGGCTTTGTTGCCATGCAACATGGGAAGAGAGGCTGAAACTTTGTGTGCCTGGCACAGATTAGTTTAACAGCAAACTGAATTCTTGTCTGAGGCTCTGTGTAAGAGGTTTAGAGATCCCTGCCATGAGGAAAGAAACAAATGCAAGGCAGCTTGCTCTCAGATTATTTTTTATAATTAGCTTCGTTATGTAGTTATGACAGAATCTCGGAGTTGTATGAATCAACAGTAGAAAAGGCAAGGAGTCAGGAGGTCTGTTAATCTTCTATCATCTGCCAGCTGTCCAGTGAAAACACTCTTTTGTGTGGTGTTAGGAGGTCTGGATTAGTCATTTAACACCTGCAGGCAAAAATGTTGTACAAGAACATGTGAAAATCATTAGAGCAAAACTGTCCTGACGTCTGTGATCGGAAAATGCAGACAGCATAAGAATGGAATTAGATGGATTCAGCTGTAGTTTGTACGTCTTTTTAAGAATGCAGCTGACACGATTCAGACCAACAATTAAGCAAGTAGTTAATACTTTGGGGGCATTTGCATGCTCTGAGTTTGGATACAAATTACATGGGAAGAGTAGGGTTTTGGGAGGGTAAAGCATTCATGGTACTGAGTGAGTTGGAATAGATTAGTAGCTCTGTTGCTAATAGATTAACATATTAACGAGGCATGTTTGTGATTAAAAAGCATTGTCTGAAGTTCTTGGGCAATTTAAAAGTGATCTCATATAGTACACTGACACCCTAAAAGCTGAAGTACATCATAACTACACATACCGTTTTACCACTTTATTGATTTTTGTAGTGTATGTGGTGCTCTGGTTAATACTTATTTAAAATGGGGAAGTGTTGAGTCAGCTTCAAAAGAAAGATATGACAAAGGTAGTCTGGTAGGGGTGATCTTCCAGCAAATACCTTCAATGTATTGATTAAAATTTAATTTTTTAAAGGTGTTAACTCTGACTTAGGTTTTTAAACGGAAACAAACTTTGTTATAATCAAAACATAAAAATTGGAGGTTAAAATTTCATCTTGAGACTTGCTGTGGGTTTATTTTGTTTTATTTTTAATCTCTTAAGGAATTAGTAAGAGAAATATATATCTTGTCTTTTTAGCTATAGCAATGCTATGGATACTAATAAGGATGGAAGTAATTTAAACTAGCAGATGTTGGCTCTATTGTAGGTAAAAAGTAACATAAGCAAAAATTCTGCCTCCAGTATTTCTTTTAATATGAAATGCTTAAGGTGGTGAGTTACTTAGATAAAACTTGCCATATCTAACTTAAAAAACACTGTCAATAATTAGAACTGATAATTGGTACTGGTGTCAACAGAGATGTGCTGGATGGTGTAATTAAACACTTTGCATTTCTTTTCCTGTCTTTAAAAAAATGTAACTTCCATTTTAAGGTCAAATTATCTCCTTCTGATAACTAGTCTCTTGTGGAAAAATAAACACGTCTGAGCTCAATTGATCCTTTAACCTTAGGATTTCTGGAGATATAATCCTTGCTGCCTTGCTATCTGAATTCACAAACAAGCTGTAGATTTTCTGTTAGCATTTTTGACAAACTCAAGTTCAAAACCTGTACAATGATTCTATTTCTATATTCTTGATAATAAACTGAGAGATTCTTACAACTCATTGCTAATGTAACTTGTTCATGAAGTGGTTTTTTGTTTATGTTGTTTACATGTGCTTTGTTGGTTTTTGTTTTTTTTTTAACTTTGTAGACCACTAAAGCGTTCCTTCCCAAGATGCTGGAGATGAACCACGGACACATCGTGACAGTTGCAAGTTCCTTGGGGTTATTCAGTACTGCTGGAGTGGAGGTTTGTTAGACTATAATGAACAAAAAATTTGGCACTTTTTGCCAAAGATAAGTTGTTTTTTTTGTTATGTTATTGGCTAGAGGAAATAAGGTCAAATCTTCAAAAATATTTGGAGGTTATGGTGCTAAGTACCATCTAATAAGGATGGTCCCTATGAGTGGGAACCACAGGACTTGGGCAGGCATTGTATTCATTTACTTGGATGGTGGAGTTGGCACTTAGAGCAAAAGCCTAGGATGGCTGGGGGTTTCAGACTGTCCAGTGATCTTTGAGTTACCTGATAAATTTAGGAACTTGAAAGGTCCCATTCAACCTACTCCTGTCAAGATCTTCAGTGCTAAGCTTGAAGCCAAAGGCAAGGGCTTTCAAAAGTAATGTTTCTTGTTTCTGTGAGGAAATGACTGCAAACCCTCCAGAATATATGGCTCACCTGCTTCACTAGCAGCTGTTTGAGAACTCCAGTTTGTGAGACTTGTCTGGTGCATAAAAATAGGTTAGGATTAGAGCTTGTCTTGTTTTTTGAGTCATTAATTCAAATGCAAGTGTGAACAAAAAGCATTTGGTTAGTGAAAATTAATTAATGTGACTAAAATAATAATGGTCCTATTACCCCATAAGCATAGGCTTCTTTGAATGCAAGTAAGGCTCAGTCCAGGACCTTAAACTGCAGTGTTTCATAACACAAATGAATGAAGATGGTGTAACTTAGGGCTTTTTAGAGTGTTTGCTGTCTTGAGAAAGCTACAAGGAATTTCCTAGACTGGGTGTGACCACCAACAGAGATGGACACATCCAACTGAAAACACACTAAGTTCAGCAACTATAAAAAATAATTGCATAGACAACAGCAGCATTTGAATTATTTGTGTGTCTCATAGAAATAATCAAATCTTGATTGCGTCTTCTGTTGAAACTAACCTTAAAAATGACACTTTTAAGATTTTTACACCTATGCCCTGCCAACTCTTCAAGCTTTTTCAAATCTAACCCAAGGTAGTATTAGGTATCTCAGTCCTTTGTTGCACCATTTATTATTGAGCAAACTGGTAATTGGAGTAACTTGTCATGTGAGCCTGTCTGATTCAAAGACTTGAATCCAAGGTAATATCCTCCTACATTCAGCTTTCCTTCTTTCATGATTCTGTGCTAATTACCTCAAAAGTAAAGTGATAAATGAGTTGATGTGATGCTCTATTCAGTGGGTGTCTTTTGTTGTTGCTTTGAAAATCTGTGCAGAATCATCTCAGGTATGCTAGCTTTGAACATCATTCATAGCTGTTCTTTTAAAGTTCCGGTTTTGTTTGTTTTTGGTTTTTGTTTTTTTTTTGCTGCTTCGTTCATTGCCAACACAGGATTATTGTGCCAGCAAATTTGGAGCTGTAGGTTTCCATGAGTCTTTGAGCCATGAATTGAAGGCTGCTGAAAAGGATGGAATCAAAACTACTTTAGTCTGCCCTTATCTTGTAGATACAGGAATGTTTAGAGGATGCAGGATCAGGTGAGTAGAATTCTCCTTCTGGTCTGTGCTTGTAGTGTCATAAAAGTATTTAAAGATAACTCAACCATAAAAATATTAAAATAAATATTATATCTGCTTTAGTATATGTTAGTGTTAGACTCAAAAAGAGACTTTCTGAATTCACGATCTTCTGTCCTTTTGTACACAGGCAATGCAAGTTTTGAGCTATAGTCTTTGTAACTTAACAGTGAATACAAAAAAGTTCCAAAGAAATTGAGTTAATGAGCTGTTCAGTGGGGTCTGTGGTCCTTTATGTATCTTTTTAATCTGTCTTAATCAAATGTTTCAGAAAAGAAATTGAGCCTTTCCTTCCACCCTTGAAACCGGAATACTGTGTGAAGCAGGCTATGAGAGCCATCCTTACAGACCAGCCAATGATCTGCACACCTCGCCTCATGTATATGGTCACCTTCATGAAAAGGTAAGAACTGGAGTGCCAGTTATGTGGCAATGCAATCCACAAAATACATGAGCGTGTCCAGTTTCTGGATACAAACACCCTCCCACCCACACAGGCCATAGGTGCCATTTTGTTAGAATTCATAAGTCTCTCTTGGCTTGCATGCTTGTAGATTGCTTGCTTGGGAAGCTTCATTTAACTGGGATCCCATGTATCTATGGATCTTTGTTTTAACCCTGTTGTATCTTCCATCCTCCTTAGATTCCTATTTTCTTTTCAACAGACTTTTAATTCCACTGTTTGAGTTCCTCTCTAGGAATGGGGCATGAGGCAGCTACCAGCAGAGGAACCTCTAGCTGCTTGTCTCTAGAACCAGTGTGTGAGAAGGCCCTGCCTGCAGATTCTTCAGAACGTGCACAGATTTGGTAGATAGACTCTGAAAATTGGTTCTGGAAGTACCAATTTTCAGTTTAAGTTTGGTGGAAGGGCTATGTAAAGGCTATGTACTTCTTTCATTCTAACACACTGCAGTTTTAGGATGAAAACTGTTTTAATCGATAAGCAGGTTGACATATCAATGATGCGTAATAATGCAGGAGCTGCTTCAATTCCTGTGATACAACCTCACTTGAATTCTAGTTTATGGAGAACAGCTTCACAGGCCTCTGTGTTTTGTTTTAAATCTGTAGTGTGTAGGGGGAACCTATAAAATGTGGCATTGTATTATTTTCTTTCTACAAGGGATGGTTGAAACTGAGCACCTTGGTGATTTTTATTCCACTTACAAGGTGGTTGTTCTCCTCTGGCTCAAGTGTCTCTTGGTGGACAGACTTACCAAAAAATAGAGGTATCTTCACTGCTCACCTCTTTCCTGGAAGAGAGATGTATGTGTCTATTCTGACACCAATTGAAGGTCACTGTCAGTATCTTTAAGAACTAACTCCTTCACCCAGAAGCTCGGAGGGTGCTTCAGTGCTTCCTGCACAAGCAGTGCCTTATGCAGCAACAGCCACATCAAAAGCCCTTCGGGTTTTCTTGGTTCAACACTTCAGCTTCCAACAGGGAGATCAAAGGTTCTGCATAATCCATGCCCCAGGCAGCAGCCTTTAGATCAAAGGCCCTCCAGTCACTGCACAAGCAGTGCTGCTGGCACTGAGGACACCTGTACCAGAGACTACTTCTTGGTGCTTCAGTGGGCATTATTCCTAATGGCTGGAATTGCACTGCTTGCCACTGAACAAGTGCTTGCTGCTATTTCCAGGGGCTGAGGAATCCCATTTTAGTCCTTCACTAGAGCCCCTGAGTATTACACTTGAAATAAAAACAATATTTTGTTCATGTGAGAATGAGGGAAGGATCTGTAGCCAGGTATCCATCATATAATCACCTCCTGGAATTTTATGGGGCGGGGGGGAGGAAATTGCTCTCTTTACTTTGGACCTTTCTTTTTGAGGATGGATGATTGAGTTTAGAGTATAAATCAAGGTTGTTAGACATCTGGTGATCAAAGAATGGCATTAACTAACACTAATCCCACATTAAAGAATATCTTAAATGTCTGATGACCTCTGCTGATGTGGCTTTTAGCAGATGCTTTGCTTTTTCCAGGCCTTCTGTGATGCTCTTTCCTCCCCACAACCCCCCTGCCCCACTTCTTTAAAACAAGCTATCACACTGCTCGTGAAGAAACAGAAAATCTGGTCTTAGATCATGTGAATGAGCAGCTTCTTTCTCCTTTCTGCTTGCCTGTGTGGTTGGGACTCTAGAATTTCAATTTTCTCTGAAAGTATCCCTGTGAAATAAAAATCCCATAAGTCTTTTAAGAAGACTCTCCAATAGGTACTACATTGCTTTTAAGGAGACCAAGTACATAGTGCATGTAAGCAGAGTTTTTGTTTTATGCTGTCTTCTAACAAATCTCCAACTTCTTTTTCCTAGTATTCTGCCATTTGAAGCAGTTGTATGCATGTACCGATTTTTGGGAGCAGACAAGTGTATGTATCCTTTCATCGCTCAACGGAAACAGGCTACAAACAACAATGAAGCAAAAAATGGAATTTAACACTTTTGGATGGACTAACATTTATAGGTGAATGCAATAATGTTACATGACTGAATTGCAAAGTGCACTTGCATCTAACAGATGCAAATGTCAACATCTTACTGTGGCATTCTCTTGGGTCCTAAACCTGTGTATTGAACTCTAAAAATCAATGGATTTTTATATACTGTAAATAAAACTGACTAGAGTACTTGGGAAATGTGATAGGTAACTCAAATGAATTTTCAATGTAGCTGCCACCATTGTCCTTTAGAATATCACTGTATGTACAGTAAACTAGTCATACTATTTGTTGTAGGGATGCACTGTGTGATATCTCTTCCTTAGTCTGCCAAGGCTTCTAAGAGCTGTCTCCAACCAGAAGATGCCATGTTTCAGAAATGGTTTGACTTTCCTTATGTTATTTGGGAAGGGAAGGAAATCTTGCAGTTTAAGCTACTACTCATGATCCTATAGCAAATTCAAGGACAGTTTCTGAATGCATCTCTTCACTCATTCACCCAAGTTCTCTAAAGGACACATGGCCAAATTGTGGTGTAATTCTCTTTCTTCGCAACTGTGTGTGTTCTATTTAAACAAAGATGAAAAGAAATTTGTAAATCTCTGCCAATTCAAAGGCAAATGAATGTCTTACATACTCTCAGAGCAAACTTGTACTGGGCATCTGTTTTCTTAGGAATGCAGTCAGTGATTTAATCTGACTTTTTTTCAAGTTGACTTAATTTGAAATATGCTCTGTTCCATTTCCCTCTATATGTCAGAGTCCAGTTTACTCTTATGGACTACATGTTTCTTTTGTTCCTCCTCATTCTTACTTCTGACAGAGTTCTCCCACCCCCCCAAGGAAGCTTTTGTGCTAAATTCTCTAACTGGACTTGTGCCTAAAAGACAAAGCTACTCAGCTGAGATACAAACTGTTTATGTAAGTGCTGGTCATATGCCAATTATTAGCAAAGGAAAAATAGAATAATGCCTGATGCAACTCTACATTCAGAATATGAAAGGGTGTAAAGATTTTTTTTTGAGTTGTACTCACATTGTAGAACAGCAAATGACATTTTTACAGTATTTTTTGTAAAGCGAACAATTTTGTGCCTTGAATTTGGTAATCTGTATTAGTGAAGCATTGTAAAAGTGAAATTCTACCTCTGTATCTTAATGTATACCATCCACTTGTAAACTACTATCAGAAAAATTGTGATTACTTTTTTAGAATGTCTTGTTAAATAGTGACCAATGCCTGTGGTTATTAAAGTGAGCCACCTTTTCCTTAAAACAGTGATTGGAATGTTTCCTTTAAAGACTGAACTAACACAAACTACTTGTGCCTGTTCCACAGCTCTTTGGTGTCAACACAGATCAAATATTTATGGCTCAACTCCTATATCCACTTTGTCAGCTACATGCCTTACAGTGTAATCTCTGAAGACTATCAGTAGGTACTGTGAAATTGGGCTTTAGGAGCTGACAGTTTTGTCTATCTTCTAAACTCGCTGATGAAGTAGCTAGTCAAAGAGGTTATGAAGAATATTAATTTTGGTGTTCTATAGAGCTGCATTCAGGTTTATGAAAAAATATGGTGTGGATGCAGTTTTAGTGAGTTAAAAAGTAAATGTAGTTTCAGTACAGCTGTAGTTATTACTGCATATACATAGCACACATAAAAATAAAAACTTGGTATCGGTGTCAAGAACAGTGTTGTTAACTAACTCTGTTTAGAAACTAATTGAAAGTAGAAGAAAATGTTTACATTAACCCTTACTCCAAATTCCATGCTCTTTTGAAAAAGTCATTAGAAGATTTCCCCAGGGCCAAATTACCTCCCATGTTCTTACAGCAAAGTCACTAAGAGCAAGTACAACAAATTTAATTCTATTGCATAGCATCATTGTATTGCACATTTGTTTTCCTAAGATGTTTCAATCTTTGCTGCTGTGTCAGACTAAGAAGCAACTTTTAAAGTTTGATATATTGATACTTGACATGTATTAGCCTGACAGAAAAGGAAAAATAAGGAGCTGACCAGTAATACCAAGGTGTGCTATAAAGCATCCTGCCAATTTACGATGGTTACAGATTTACTTAAAAAGCAAGTTTCTAGGCTTTCAGAGTTCTACTTTAATTATTGAATGTGTGGTCATCCTGGTTTCTCTAAATTTACTACCTTTTCTCTCTGTTCTTCAGCTCTGGCTGGGGAGTGGCTTGTGGCTGGTGCACTCTGTGACCATGCTTCTAAAACTCATTCCCTTAACTTTTCATCTTTTGTTCAAAAGTCACAGGTACACGTAGAGAACCTTGTAGATCTAATGAGGCTTGCATAAGTGCTTGGGGGGAGGATCTTTGAGGCTGTATAGTGCTTGTCTTGCATAGTGGGAGACTGAGCCTAAGTTCAATTCAGGCCTCCAGAAGAATTCAGCTTGTTAGTTTTTCTGATACACGTGAGCTATTTTGGAAACAATCCTGAAAATCCTGTCACCTCATATGAATCATGTAGAGAAGTCAATCACCTCTACAAGAAGGTTTTCTGTTGACTGGATGACTTCCCAGTTGCATGGGTGATTCCTATGAAGCAGGAAGAGAAGATTTGTGACTGAGGATGGAGTGGAAACTGGGGTATCCTTTGTTTATATTGCCCTAAAGTGCTGCAACTACCATGTGATACTGAGAGTTTCCTTTAACACTACAATCAGAAACTATGAGAATTGTGTCTCTTCAGGGCTGTGACTTATAAAGTGTATTATTTCACATAAAGCCAGCCTAGTTTAAGTAGCTCAGGTAGAAGTTTTAAATTAATGCTTTAGACTAGTAGCTTAATGTAGAAACATTTTCCTTCATTCTGTAGGGCAATGCCATGAAAGTTCACTGTCAAACCCAGATGAGCTGATGTTGGTGCACCTCTTGGTATTTTTTGTCTTGCTGTAACAACCTGATGGGCTGTGAAGCTGATGAGTTTTCTCAGAAAGCTCCTATCTTAATAGGCTATATAAGCTAAGCTTATAGCCATGTAAACAAGGTGTTTGAAGATCACTGTGTAGCACTCTACTTCCCAGTGAGCAGGACAACTTGCATCACTGTTTCATCTATAGTAGGTTTCTAGAGCTTCTCCTCTATTTCCTAGTCTTTAACAAGAATTTGGGGTTGCCACTCAGTCATTGGAACAATATAGGCAAGTTTAGGCTTCAAGTATCTTTGCTTTTGGTGTTAGTACTTTCCTATATCATGTGCTTGTAGGTTATTTTATGTATTAATGTAGTTGAGGCTTGGAGCACCTAAGCTGGATGCCCATTGTAGTATAAATTGTTCTTCCCCCCCGGAGGCCTGTCTGTGTATGTAGAGTTGGTGACACACAATAAATGTGTACTTTACCTTACATCTTAAGGACTTGTGCAGGAGACCTAAGTGAGGTGGGCTAATCAGGAACAATACCCTTTAACTTCATAACGAATAAATAATTCAGGAGCAAGCATTATTCTTTATGTTCAAACACCGTCCTAATCTGTCCTAACTTTTGTGTGTAGACAAAGCCTTATGAGTCTTGTCTTCAGGAGCAATTTGGGAAAATTCAGAGGGACCAGAGCTGTGTAGCGATTGCACATAAAGGAGTAAGTTATGGGCCACTATGGTTCTGAAAGTGTGAGCCTGCTCAAGAATTTGATGCATATAAAATCATTAACCTAACCTCTGAATCTGAGACCTAATTTTTCTTGTGTCTCTGGGCAGATAAGTTCTCTGTTCAACAAAAGGAGATAATTATAATGCAAATGGTAATTGGGTAAGTATTTAACCTCAGGAGTTTGTTTCTGTCCATTGAAACACAGGTTTTCCAAGTACAGAAGCTTTGAGGCTCTGCTCAGTTTTCCATTGCTGCCAAGTTCATAGCCCACAGACAGGAAATTGTCTATCACAGAGATGAGGTCTTCTAACAGTCCCTGAAACAGCAGATCAGGCAGAATCGTTGATGAGGACACCTATTTAAGTGTTACTTTGTCCTGAAGCTCCTAAGCCTAAATTCCGTGTGTAGTCACACACCTTGCAAAAAAAAGCTGGGGCATCTAGGGACAGTATCCAGCGAAATTAAAAGCGTAGTTACAGAAACCCCAACCCCCTGCTAATTAGCCTGTCATGTTTTTTCCCTGGCCATTAAATGCTGATGTATCTAGTGACAGAAAGTGTGGCTTTATCATGGCTTCAGCAAAACGAAGAAATTCGTAGTAACTTTATTTAAACACAACTTAAGTAGACAACACAAATATTTAAAATAACTTTAGAAATAACATTCCAGCTTACATACTTATCTATCTGCCAAATGCTGACAATACACAAACAATTCATTTCTTCCACAAAATTTAAAAAAATAAGCTTTTGAGCTAAATGATGAATATTCAGAAGTCAAGATCAAGTGTTTGTGTGTGTTTGTGCCTAAGTTAAGTTGGCAGGATGTTTGGTTCCCTCTTTCTAAGCAGAGCAATTGTAGCAATTAGCTAAGGAGCCACAATGTATTTTGAAAAAAATTAAACCTTTAAACATGTCCCTGTCTATACAGGCTGACCAAACTGCCTTTAAAATGCTATCTATTCTGACTGAAAACATTTTGGCAAACAACGTGCCTGGGCCAGTGCCTATGGCACTGGGATGACTGGAGCCTTTCTCTCCTAATCCAATTATCAATAAAAGCTGCTGTGGCAGTAAGATATAAGGAATAACTAGTGCTGAAGCATTTGGAAAGCTAGTAGCTGTATCCAGGGACAGGTTCTTAGTGGGAGAGGAAGAATGGGGTGCTAAGATGGCTCTAGGGATCTCCCCTTTGCACCCGCTCTAGCAGCTCCTGTTGCAGGGTGTGTGCGTGCACAGCGTCTGCTCGTGCTGACATCCAGCCCTCCCTTCCCATCGCAGCTGCAGGCAGCCACTGTCCTGAGCTCATCCACCAGGGCTCTTCTACACACGGCCCTGCACAAGAGTTACCCTGAAATAACTGCACTTAAGAGTGTGTTTCGTGTGTGTGTGTGCTTACCTTTATATTTTGCAATAAGCATAAACTGTTTCAGCCTAGCTTAAACAAGAACGATACTCTGGAGTAAGAAGTCCTGTGCTCGGGGACTTGGGACTAGCCAGTGCCTTTGGAATGCCTGTCATACTCTCATTTCCATCAACCATCACATCTAAACAAGCCCTTAGAAGATAATTACAAACTTTCATTCGGATGCAACCACTTAAGATAGAGATAAGCAAAGTTAGCTTAAACTTGTTCTATTTTCTTAACAGGCAAGTGCATTTGGATCCATGTTTAGAACAAATGTTACACAATACAAGTTAGGTCTCTCCATAGATCAGTAGTTAATGGGCAGACGGAAGCATCCCACAGTGATTAAGGATGTTAGGTTTTCCTGCCATGCTGAGAGCCAGGAATATTGACCTCTGCAGCTGTTTTAAAAGGGAGCTTCTGCCTAGTTAGATCTTCAGCATGTAAGGTAAGGAGTTACATGGCAACAGTAGGATGGGAGGAGAGGGTGGAATTAAGGTCTCCCAAATATCTCCAAATCAAGCTGCTGTCAGTGCTCTTCGTTTTATTGGTGTCTTCACAGAGGTCTCATCACCAGTTCTTGTCTCGTGGCTCCTATTAATTCATTATGGTAGCAGCAGTGTATGATGTATCATGCAGATACAGCTCCAAGGGCCCAGTGTCTACTAAAGGCCTCTGCTTTCCCAGGGTTTGCCTGTGAACTGCAGTGCTTGAAATGCTGAGGGTTGCCAGTTTCTTATCCAGCAAGTCTTCACCGTGGTGGGAAATAAGCATGAGACAGATGGGACCAAGACTTCCATTGGAGACATCATAAACTACAACAGTCCAGCAAAAGTATTGATATGTGGATTTCCTCATCTCTTGTATCTACAATCCAAACAACCTGATAAAAAATGCCAGCTTTTCTCTGCTTGCAGTGACTCTAAACAAAGATCATTTAAACAATTGTCCTCTGTATTTTATTTTTGAATTACAGAAGTGATCGCTTTTTCGGTTCTTTAAAAATTTTGGCATTTAAAACCAACATGTGACTCACGCAATACATCATCTGTTAGCATGTGCAAAATAAGGCACTCTGTTAGTCCCAGGACTGACCTGGGAATTCTGAAGGAATACTAGAGTGGTTCTGAAAATGCAGGTTGTTCAAGCAGTCATTCAGTTTCTTTTACATCTTTATTTTGTGTAGCAAACTAGAACAAATGAAACAATTAGAAGATGTGTAATTGTTCTTACTAGATGGGATAACAAACTAAGTAATGACAGACCTATGAAGAGATTATAAACTTTGGGAGTTAGATTTTAAAAATAATTTAAACTATATTTTAATACTGAATCCTTATTTATAGGCAGAGCACATCTGAGCCATAGCTGTTGGTAGATGGTGTTTTCTCAAGGAAGTAATTCATTTCTTCTTTGCTTAAAGGGAACAGTAGTAACTTTCACCTAGCCACTGTCCAAGCCAGGTTGGGGCTGGGACTGGGACTGAGACTGGGACTGGGACCAGAAGAGAATTTGTCCTCAAGTTCCTCATACCTGGAAAATATGCTAACTTTTAGCTGAAATTAGTGGCTACAATAGACTTGGATGCATGTTCCCAGAGTCTCCAACAAGCAGCTTTTACCTTTCTCTGTCTTTTTGGTATTAGAAATATTTGCAGTCCCCTGTGGAGGTTCTCCTCCAAAGACCTAAAGCATCTAATAAGAGCAGTTAGGTCAGCCAAGGTAACCCCTTTTTACTGAAGGGACAAAACTGCACATGAAATTCCGCAACCCTTGAGCTTGTGGGACCCAAGTTTCTTGTTTTCTAAAAAAACCTGCATGTTTTCATGCTTTTCCTTCCCCCTGATGCTTGAATGATCAGATGTGGAGATGCTGTCAGTGTTCCTGGGATCCACCTTGGGAAGTCGAGCCTTTGTTACTAAATATTTGGAAATGGACCTAAAATTATTCCCTCACTGGGGACTCATAACACAATCTGCTGCCTTGAAAATTCTTACACGAAACAGCTTGTGGGACTGGGATGGCTGGGAAGCGGAGAAACTAATACGGCACTCTGGGCCAGAGGGAGCAAGGCAGAGCAAAAGCTAAAGCCCCACTGGGAAATTCATTAACCGCAGCTCCTACAGCTGCTGTAACTTCCTGCTCTGTCACTGTCTGGAGCTTTTCCTCGAGTCTCACTCCCTGAAGACAATTCCAGTGTCATGGTCAGGATTCTGAGCTTTCTCACCTGGCGAGGTGCTGCATCCTGGCCTCCTCTTCCTGCCGGGGCTGCCAGGTCTGCTCCCAGGGGGAGCAGGAACCCAATCTCATGGGCAGTGTGAGAACTCCCCATCTGTCGTGTCATTTTCACAAGGGGAAAGGGGAAGTTATTTACCATCATCTTTGTGCTTCTGCTTCTCTCCCAGCCTATACCGGGAAGTTTCAAGTGCCCTTAACAAAGCAGGAGAGAGAATTACCACTTGCAGTCTGGTCCATGCATGCAGGTGATTTTTTGGGCCCAGCCTTCTGAGCTATAGAAGTTGCCCCTCAAGCCCTTGTGCTGCACTGTCCACCTAGAGCCCTATGAAAGCACCTTTAGTCCTGGGAAGGTCAAACATGAGGACATAGGCAAAGAGCATGTATCCACAGGAATCTCCAGTGTCCATGGGCAGTCATTTTCTGCACCTTTTCAAGCACCTTGGCTTCTTCCCAGGCAGGAGCCTGTTGCACATGTATCTTTTTCAAACAGAAAGGCACCACACATGGGAGAGTCTCACCCATTAAAGAGGACCAAGCAATGCATCGGTTGCTGAAACATGGCAGCAAGTCCTTCCCAGTTTCACCAGTACCCTGGTCTCTGAATGGCATGTCATGCCCAGTTGAGCTATCAGCCATGTGAGGTGATATGCTATCAGCCTTGAGGAATGGCTCCAGATCAAATTAAGTCTTTCCACATGGTAAGTGTGCTTGAACGGCTTTCACCCACCAAGGTTGTTAGGCCAGAACTGTCATTTGAAACCATCCAGGCAGGGTCCCATTAAAATCAGCAGGACTCACTGGAGCTGGTGACTTTCTCTGATGAAGCAGCCATTGCTTGTGTGCCAGCAGCAGAACTAACCGAAAGGATTTCTCCTCTACTCTGTAAATAGCCATCTTCTCATTAAGCAGCCTGGCAGCTGTCTGGACTAGATAAATTGTTGACTTTCCACCTGGTGTCCTGTGAAGGGCTCCTACTGCTGTAGTGTCGTATAGCTTTGCCTCTCCTGTGCCAGTGCTGAATTCCCTGACTGATGGAAACCCAGCCATGAGTACTGGCTGCAGCTCCCCAGCTGAGCAGGAGAGCTGGTGAAGGACAACTAGGATGCAAAGGGAAGAAAAGCATAAAGGCTTGTAGGAGACTCTCCTCAAACAGAGCTGTGTAGTAGCAGTACTGACATTAAATCTCTGTCTACTGTTCCTCTGAGCGTTCCACTGGCTTGCTCCAGCTACAGATTCCTGGCAAAAATTGTTATTTGTTCTCACACATTACTTAAAAAAAAAATTATTTGCATTTTATCTTAACTACTGGATCATCCTTTTTTTTGTGCAAATCCTTGCTGCATGAGTACCTCCACCTTCTTCCTTAGACAGTCATGCTGTGTTAGGTCAAACCACATATTTTCAAACCAATCTAAGTCTTTCAGTTTGTAGTTTGACTCACTTGGACACTCCATTTAACTTCTAAATCTGCTTCACATGACAGATCTGTAGATCTCTAAGCAGTGAGTGTGCTTGCAAAGAGCAGTGATTATTAGCAAGCACACACGCAAAGCAAACTGGCATTTGAAAACAAAGCTTGAACACAGAGAAACAGAATTTTATAGCTGTCTACCATGCATGAAAAGCAGATCCAGCACACAAATACCCCCCTAGTTCTTAAATCTGTATTTTGAACTGACTTTCAACCAGGTGTTTCCACTTTAATTTGATCCCAGGCATTCCTAGAGGTGATGTAAGATCCAGATCCACAAGGTAATAATGAAGTCAAGAGTTGAAAAATTATCAAGGCCTAATCTGGCAATTTAGTCCCTTGTAAATCATTGTGGTTAGTTATTGCAGAGCCCTTCTTACCAACCAAGTTCTCTTGAGGGTTTGCATTAACTTCACCACCTGTTTGACTGTCAAAGAGATAAATTTCCTTGAAGGGAATCCTCCACTCCTGACTTTATTTATGTCAGGGGTGGGGGGAAGAGGATAGATTGACTGGGAAACTTCAGCGACAAGGGTCTACATGTGCTGCATCAGGGATTGATGCAATTCATTTACTCTGCTTGATATTACACATAAGGTCCCGAAATGAATTGTAGGATTAAGAAATTCATCTGGCCTCTTTGATGAACAAAAAGCTCTAATGAAATGTGGTCAGTTGATGCTTTTTCTTCTTCTTCTCTCTTTTTTTTTAACGATCAGATGCAAAAGTCAAAAGATCACATCAGTTATTCTGTAACCTAATACTTCATGTTTTTCAGAGCACCTGTGTGTTCAACATCTCAGTGGCTAATACCCAAAAAGTCCATCAATTAGTTTGAAAAAGATCTTCTACCTGGAAATAAATAAAAAAACAGGATAATAAAAATAGATCAGTGGGATGGATCCTTCAGCTAACTGTCTGAGTTACAGAAGCAAACCATGAGTTAACTTGTAGGCTCTGACACATGTTAGTGAACCAAGCAGCCTGTGTCTTGAATCAAAGATAAAGCAAAATACTTCCACGAGTTCAAGCTAGAGACTGTTACACAAAGCATAAGCTCAAATTGCTGCTCAGGCTTTTTTTTTTTTTGCTTTTTTTTTTTTCTTCTTTTAAGACAGTTCTTTGAAACAACTGAAACTTGAGTGGACTAGAAGTAAAGAATGAAAAAGAGATTTTAGGTTTTAAATCTGTTATTTCCTCACAGATCAGTTGCTTATGACTGTATTTTCTAGAGTTTCTTCTGTTTGAAATGGTGCAGCTTCTAGTTTGGACTTTGTAGTGAGGGGTTTTGGGTATGGACACACACATGCCACAGCTCTCATCCTTGCCTCCTCTCTTTCAGCACCCTGAGTCTGCATCCAGAACCCACGGCTTATTCTGTGTAAAATCTGCCCAGTGGCAAGCAGTTTGCTACTGCTCACAGCAGTTTTCCATACATCTGTCATAAGTGACACTATGTTAAATCCAGTCAATGCTGCCTCTGCTGAAAGGCAAGGAAACAGCTTCCACTGCTTTCTTACCCCATCAGTGTTCCCAACCACACAAAGCAACCAGTGTAAAAAAACCTTTTACCTGGATTTAGACAGTGTCACATTTCCTTGGCTCTTTAGGGGTACCTTTTTTGTTATTCTGTACTCTTGGAGACTGCTGGCAACAGTGGAAGGGGGAGGCTGTACCTCCACTGGCGCGAGGGTAGAGAACTCCTTGTTCCTCCAGGCTGGTTTACCTGCCAAGGCAGTGAGAACAACCAACAAGCTGCTCTTTATCAACAGGGTTTTTCAAAGATTTATGGGAATATGTAGTGTTGGGAGGGGGTGGAGGGACATCCTTTCAGCCACAGACAAGATCTGTATTGAGAGATGTAAACTAAGGAACCAATCAATGGAAGTAAACTGGCAGAACTCTGGAAGATGCCGTGAATAAAGCTGGGAATAAAAATGCATCTTAGGAAACTGGAAAAAGTAAGTAAGATGATATAGAGTTTAGGGAATACTCAGGATATGATTCAGAGATCTATTTTTTTTTTCAGGGTAAGAATCCTACATGTTCTTTTTGTTCAGCTGTATAGTGGGCAATGCCAGCACTGTGGTCTTCAGCACTGGCCCTGTTTTCCCCAGTGGGAAGTGGGGGAGAGGGACAGAACCAGAACTGAAGCCCTAAAACACAACTTTTGAGGGCACTGGAAATGTCTCCACGTGGATGAAAGCCTTTCTAGCTCGCTCGGAACATAGTGTCAATCAAGTTGTCATTGAAGGTATACTCTATATCCTAGATACCCACTGGCATTTTTGGAAGAGACTGACAAGTTTTAGGTCCAGAATCCCAACAGTCCACAGCCCAAAAGACCTTGGGCTGTTTAGAAATCATTCACTGAGTTAAATCCATTACATTACTTTGATTATATTAATGTTACCCTTTTTTTGACCCAATCTTTAGCCAAATATGTGGAGCTGCAGGTGTTGCATGGGAAACAGGAGATGGAGTCAGCTGTCTCTCTAAGACAATCCTGTTTACTTACAAAAAGGTTCAGAAACTATGCTTTCTCTGGAGGTCTCAAGCTGCAGGTGACAGTCCTTTTGCTCCGTTTCACATTGCTGTCAGCCAGTGCTCCATTCAGGATACTGCCTCTCCCCAGGCTTTTCTCAGAATCACATTTCTGGACAAATTTAGCAATACAGGAACCACCCAGGCAGCATAGGAAGTGGTATGACACTGTAGCCTGTTTTTGGGGAGTCTTGGAAATGCATTTTTCAAACTGTCTTGTCACTGAGTTAAAAATGAAAATATTGAATAAGCAACCAGAATTCAGCTGCTTTCCATGCAAGTCCCAGAACATTCAGCTGTGGGGCCATGGTCCAGTCCATGCTGCCTCATTCACTTCTGGCCCAGCTTCAGCTAAGAGAGGCTCTGAGGACCTACATGGTGGGAAAGGTCCTTTTTCAGGCAGGGGTGGCACAGCTTTGGCTAATGCTTCCTTCTTCAGTCAAAACATTTCAGGTTTGTTTCCTAGAAGAAAGATCTACTCTTTGTCAGGGACACAGTTTTCTGCTTTCTGTTCTTGGCCTAAGGGCCACATGAACATTCAAAGCAAGCTGGGATGGGACATCTTTATGGCCAAGGAAAAAAAAGTGGGTGGGTAGAGGGGTTTGCAATTTTGATTTCTTGCTCTTTGCCGAAGTCAGGCCCGCCAGACCTGTAAGCCTTTTCCTTCGTGTGACCAGAGATCTTTCAATTTCCAAATGCAGAGCAGCTCAGGCAACCAGATGTGCACAACTCCCTGACAAATTGCTGACTGCAGCAGCAGATAAACAGTCAGGTCTGTGCGGTCATAGGTTGTCCTGTGTCCAGGCTGCTCAGCTCAAGCAAATGTGGGTTGGCTTTAAACTCTCATCTCCTGCCTTTAGCCCCTACATCCTTCCTTTGCCTTGATCAGCAAACTGGAATTAGTTGTATCCTCTACTGACTTGGGCAGGCGGCAGGTGAAGTGTGTGGGAGACTTGTTGATAGATGGTGTATTTGTGTATGTGCAAAATAATCGCCTGATCCACAGCCAATTTCTCTCCACCGTGATGTGCCAGTTTTCGGTGAGAACCACGCTTTGAGAGGAGAGCTGGGAAATTACTCCGGCTTTTGTGGGCCGGGAGCTTAGGAGACGTGTGGAAAAGCAGGGTAAGAGGGATGAGAGGCCATGATCTTATGGTCACTTTGGAGGACTGGGCTTGACTGGCCAAGGTGACAGGCACCCAGCAGGACACAGAGGGCAGAGGGATCTGATAAGGGCAAGTGCCAGAGTGAATGTGCATCGATCCTAAGTGGAAGCCGTCTCCCTGGATGTAAGTGTAAGAAAAGTGAACAGACTTGTGCAAGCAATTTATTATGGCATTTCTTAACTGTTGAGTCCTCAGATCACTTAATTACAGTATCTTTCACTGTGTTGATAAGAACATATAAAGTATACACATGGTTAAGATAGATTGAAATGAAAAAAAATACCCCAGCACTTCAAAAATAACATTGGTCTTATAGAAAACTAATTAATATTTTCCCAATCCCTCTTTCTAACTGTTATCTTTTTGAAAAATGAGCAAGAAACTCTGTAAAAGATAAAGCTGAAAAAGAAAGAGCCAATGTAATCAGAGTTGCATGGAAATTTGGGGTTAAGTCCCACTGGCTATTTTTAAAATATAACCCTATAGGGAGAAGATTTTTTGTGTTCAAAGGTATGAATTAAGACCATGTGAGACCAAACTCTGAATTTCCTGGCTCATGTCAGCCTAAGCCATTATAAAAATGTGTGTATAGAGGTGTGGGCACTTACAATTCATGCCTTTCGGCTATCTGGGATACACTTTCGTGTTATGCATATATGAAATTTAACAAAGAGCTTGGAAGAATAAAGCCTGAAGAAGTAAATCTTCAATTATAATTTGAATGCACACAGTTATGAGAAAACAGCCAAATCAGGCAGTTATTTTCCAAACATGTGAGTTTAAGATGATTTACTGGCACCTGGGTGTGCGCACATGTACACACACACACAGTTGCTTGCATCCAGCTTTACAAGAAATCTCGGAAAATATCCCAGCCTGCTTTACAGAATTACGGAAAGAAGAATGTGACACCCTTTGCCATTATGTTTGCTGCCAGTGATTCAGGCGGGGGTGGAGGGGGAAGGGGAAGCTTTTGGCAGAACAGCTCAGGGTCCCCCTACACTTGAACTTTGAATAAGCAGTGACTGTATCTTCAGGAGAACTGTGGGTGTTAGAGCAGGACAGTGAGATAGAGTGAGAGTAAAAATACCTCAGCAGGGGTTTTCCTTCTGCTTTATGGAAAATGATGCAAACCCATTCGTGAGTTCCTTGTAATGGGAGTGAAAAGGGACACAGGATTATTTTTTTTTTGATTAAGGGAGACAGTGGTCATCATTCTTAGTCACAGCTATCTCACAGAGGCTGAGCAGCTCTTCTGTCTTCACCTGGCTTCATTGCTCATCCAGTGTCCTGGGAGACTATTCCCAACCAGATTTGAGAGGGCTGTTTGGATGAGAGGAGCTTTTGAAAACAAAGCCTACTTCCTTGTGATTAATCCCTTTGATTTCTGGTTTCTTTCTGGAGACATCTCCAACCAAAAGTGTGTCTGATTCTGCGTCTACTGATAGTGCAGAACGATCTATCTATCTATCTATCTATCTATCTATCTATCTATCTATCTATCTATCTATCTATCTAATTTCTTGATTTGTCTTTTCCCTGGAGGAACAGCTCAAGAAATGTCTGAGAGGGTTGCAGCCTTTCTCCTCATCTTCAGATATGCAGGACTACCAGAAAGCGAGGGTTAAAGGGCAGCACTATCCTGGTACAATTTCAGGATCCCAATCTTTGCTGAATCTGTGGGGCTGGGACACCAAAGCCAGCCCTCCCGGGGCTTTGCTGGGGCAGAGTTTCCTGCCCATCCCCACAGTGAGGGGTTTCACTGCAGCTGGGCTCCTCAGCAGTGTTTTCCCCCAAACAAGTTCCTGGGAGGAGGTGCTGAGTGGCAGAACCCCATCCTGCACTGGCACCACTCTTGCCTCCATCTGTGCTTGGGTCACTGAGAACACCCCACTGTCGCAGTCCCCTGAGTGTTTGAAATGAGGGTTAAGGAACCCCAGCGTGAAAGAAGAAACATTCACATCTTAAAAATCAGAAAAAAAGCTGCTTCACGGACTACAGCCTGTGAGAAAGGAAGGTTGCCTAGTGAAAAAAACATAAATGCATTTACCTGGGCACTCCAGGTACACCTTGTTTAGACAATCAGCACCCTCTGGGGTCTTTCTGTTCCTTCCTGAACTTAACTCAAAATATAAACTTATCTTCCATATAGACTTTGTTAAAGATGTGGGCACTTCAGGTGTATCTATCTCATGTGTTATGACTAAAATCCACATTAGATCAGACCATATAGCCAGCTGAAGTTTTTCCTCTGCCTTTAATGGTTATTTGAGACCAACAGCTAGTATCTAAGAGCTTCCTGACTGCTTATAATTAAACTGTATCCCTGAAAATATTACTAAATCCCATCAAATTCTTCTCATATTTCCTTCCAAATCAAGTCTACCCTTATGAGCTGAGAATTACGTATTATGCCTCATGGCAGGTTTTCAAATAACATACCAGAACTGTGTTTGCCACTTGCTAGCCCTAGTAAATTTGATATTTACTCTGTCATCAGCTAAAGTGTGTTGGGCTCCTGTTGTGTGACTTTGGGGATTTGCTGGGGTTTCTATAAAACACAGGCCAGCTGCAACAGTGAAGGCAGTTCACTTTAATAAGCTAATAAATACATTTAATGACCCTCATTATGTCTCACAGTGATATCTGGTATTAAAGTGCAAGTGTTAGCCCGAGAAGAATGTAAAATAGAAAGTCCCCCGCTGAAACGGTGGAGTCTGTGTGTGCATGTGTGTATACATAAACACACACACATATGCATATAAACCCATTGGAAGGTTCCTAGGGAAGATTGCCATGGCATTTGTTTTTCCTTAATTCTTGAGAGATTTCAGCTGTTTTTGCAGATCGAAAGAAGAACATATTTTAAGCTGTAGGAGAGTGGGGTAGATTGGAGTCACAGGATGGACCTGCCCTAACAGGAAGGTAAATGGTGGCCTGCTGGCCCCAGACACACTGCACCCAGGCTGTGTCACTGGTGGGTAGCCAAAATAATTCCCCATGGGGCATCTTGTGCTTTCTACTGGATTGGGGGAGGAGGGTCTGAAATCCTCACGATGTTGAACTGCAGTGGTAAAACTGGTCATCAAGTCTGCTCTGGGTGTGTGCACCGAAAGGCTCCCCTTGGGGCTGACAGACTGGAAGATGAACCAGTTACCTTCATTTACACAAGCTGGAGATAACACAGGCAGTGGAGGCACCGAGTCCCCTCCACCCTGTGGAGCTGTTGGCTTTCTGGGCACTCTCCTAAAAGGATGCCATAAATAATCCCCCATGCCAGCATCCCAGGGTGATCCTCCAACCTCCTGTGAGACTGTTCTGCCTTGATATGAGGGAGGGGACCACACTAAGGAGCATGGAAAAACTGGAGGTCCATGTATCAGCTTGCTTAGTCAAACACGTATTTGCAGCAAAAAAAGCCAAACAGGAGCTATGATCATGAGGAAAGTCAAAAGCCTGTGTGTGCCTGCACATCGTGTGGTGAACACCATGCAGGACACAGCACCAGTAGGTACCCAAGGCAGCTGAAATGAATCTCCTCCAGAGCTGGAACTGGCCAAGCCAAGACAGTACAGCCTCAGGAGGGACACCATTATCCCCAAGGGGTATCTCCCCCGCTCAGACTGCTATGGACTCAAACACAGCACCAAGACTGCTGTTGGAAGGGCAGGGAGGTTTGGCACTTCAGCCTAAGTGGAGGCTATAGGGGGTTTTAAAAAATCCCCCCCCCCGATCAGGCTCGTGAGTTTGGATGGACAAAATGAAAGGGAGATGCTATATGGGGAAAACATTTGAAGTAATTATATCAAAAAACCCCAATATTTTATTTCAAAATAGATCTTCTGGTAATCTATTCAGCATTAGGTTGATCAATCGAAATATGCCAATCATTAGATCATCTGGACCCAAATGTCAGCATGTGCTCCAGGCACAGACATATCTTTTTTATGTACAGTATAGATAAACTCATGAATTAACAGGCTAGAGAATTGGAGCGCTACAGAAAGCAGAGGAGAGAGGCTTGAGTTTTTTCTATCGTCACCAGGAAAGAAAGATTATCTTAGAATTCCAAATATGTCCAATCTTTATTTTTAGTTAATATGTTAATCCGCTTAACAAAATCTCTCTCTTGCAATGCCCCTCTGCTTTCCTGCTTGTGGGAGAGAAAATGATCTTGATTATGAAAGAATCCACTCAGGCCTTGTTTTTGGTCATTTTTCCATAAACACAGAAACTTTTCTGTGTCAGTCAGGTAATGTACTTGCACTGTGACTTTCCAAGCCAGGCCACATTCCTGCACACTCGAAGTGGAAAGGAGGGAGCTCTGAGTGTGTGCCCACATGCGCTCTCTGCTCTGAGCCCTTTGCAGAGGTCCAGAAATGCCAGGATGAGCTCTGTGTTCCTTCTCTCTCCACGCACAGTCGGTGTGGAGAGAGAAGGAACTCCCCCCCATAGGGACCCCAGCTAACTGTCTAGCCACAGCCAAGCCCCTTTCTGGGGCCAGTGTGCATCTAATCATTGATTACAATTTGCCTGGCTGCTGGGAACATGGGTGCTCACATCAGATACGCCTTGTGGGATTCTCTGATAGTGGCAAGTACAACAAGCCACATTTTTGCTTTGATCAACGACTCTCATCAGGAACAAACTGATGAATGATAGCTTTTGGAAAGAGATTTTGTAGCAGGTCAGGAAGATGTAGGATATGCTGTAAAGCACTGGACCACAGGGTTTCAGGGACAAAGGAAGTGTTTGGACCGCAGGCTGCAAGCAGGGAGAGCCAGAGATGAGGCTGGGACCTGCAAAACAAGGTCACCCAGCAGCAGAGAGATTGTTCTCCTCAGAGTTCACTAACACTGTTAGTCACCAAGAAAATATTGGAAAATGTAAACTATGGGTAAACTTCTCAGGGACTAGAAAGCTAAGCTGACTCCCAGAGCATCCCCTCTGAATTGGAGATGGGCACAGTATACAACTGCTCTGAAGTCAGCAACCCATGTTCAGTGACACGGCCTGAGCTTCTGTGTCCTGGGGCAGAGTCAAGGGGTTGGAGTTGACTGTCTTTAGACAGCATTGTTGTGTTTTCCTTTGCATCACCACAGAACAGTGTGGCCATGTGCTGTGACTCATCCTAGGAGATTCCATACCCTTTTTCCTAGAAGCCCTTGCAGCAAGAGAAGCTGTGAGAAGCACAAGCCGTGGAGGATCACAGCCTCCTAAGGCACAGAGGGAGAGACCAGCCTATTATGCTAATAGTTTAAATCTCAGGTTTGTGGGGTTTGAAGTAAGGTTTTGTGAGCCTCACAGTGGCAGTGAGGCCGGCCCTGTTGCTTGCTCCCGTGGTGGACTCTTCTGTAGATGGACATGGATATCACAGCTATTTTCTCATTTCCAAACTGCATGTGTGTGCCCTGGCAGCAAGGCTGGTACAGAGGCTGCTCTTGGGCAGGGTGTCGGGTGACAGGGTGACATGCCAGGACACAAACCTTGCCACCAAGGGCAGCCGGGAGGCCACACCTCCCTGGCAGATTTTTCCTGTCACGTGTTACCAGGTAATATTCCAGTCTTGCAGGCTGCACAACAACGCTGTCAATTCCCAACTGCTTCAGAGAGCTCCACACCAAATCACAGGAGAGCCTTGGAGACCTGTACAGCCCCAGGGGCCACATGCAGCAAAAGGATAAAGCTGGCCATGTCTGTGGGACGTGACAGGATGGATGCAGAGCATTTCCTTTGTGCACCACAAGAGGTTCACTTGCATTTTCCTGCAGAGAAATGTGCTCCCAGGGAGTGTCTGGGGGAATGCAACTTGCCTCCAAAGGAGAGGGCTGCGTTTAAGGAGATCTGGGTGACAATGCACTCCACAAGGGCATGGCACAGCCTGTTGCATCCTGAGAAGAAGCAGTCGTGCGCTGGTGAACCAACCTGGGCTGGGGTGCCGGTGCCTTTTGGTAGGAGAATCACAAGCAGGCCTCGTATTCCACAGAAACCTGGAGGGCTTTCTACTGTTCTGTGAGTTCGTGGGAAAGTGTCATACCTTTTTTTTAAAATAAATTTTCTTGTTTCAGATTGTGATGATGTCAGTCCAGAAGTTTGAATCTCTGCCTGGCTCCTGCAGTCCCCGTTAGCTTTGCTTTGGCAATAGCTGTACATTTGCTTTAACAAAAACAGACAACTCTTGCTGTGGCACTTCCTAGTGTTTTGGAATCAAAAGGTGCTTTTACAAGCACTTTGCAAGACAGAAGTCCTGCACCTGCCAAGGGAGCTGGAAGGGAGCTGAGCAGGCAGCTGGCTGAGCAGGCAGCTGGCTGGGCAGGCAGGCAGAACTGGAAGCAGAAAATGGGGCGTTTCCATTTAGCATTTCAGTATTTTCAATAGAAACTGGTTTCCACATATACATGTTTTCATCAGAAAGAGAAAAACATTTTTCTAGAAAACCTTTAACTATCTGTGGTGGCAGGGATGGTGCCACTATCCAGGCCGTAGGAAAACCATAGGGAATCTTTCCCTTGTCCTGAATCTGCTCTGAAAACAACTCCTGTAGATCATCAGGAGGAGGCCTTGCAGTTCCATCCGCAGTCACTAAATTGCCTCTTCTGGATGTACTACATGTTGCACCATTGGCAGTGGTTTGGCCTGAACCTTTACAATTATGTGTCTGGTATTTCTGTTGACTAAGAACAGAAGAAGAAAAGAAATTTCATTACCTCTGCTCACAATGCCTTCCTCAATTTTTATTCATCTTGATAACCTCAGCCATTCTCTGCTCCCAGTTTAAAAGAGCTGGGTGAGTCTGGTTGAAACCACACTTTTCCCACACAAACAAAGGGCTGCACCACATCCTTATGGGGACAAGAATATTCAGGCTGGGGGTACATCAAGAGCTGGGAGCCCATTCTTTCAATTAAAAAGAAAGAGAGGTTTTTTTATTTGTATTCCTTTAAAAATGCCCACTGAGGTGACACAGGCACAAAGCAGACTCAGCCAGACAACCCTGAATGACAAGCCCCCATGTGGGATAGGCAGTGAAAACTTCCTGCTCAGTGAAACTCAGACTATTTCACAGAAGCACCTCCAGAACGAAAATTGAATGTTGTGCCAGACAGGAAAATCAAGGTGTGTGATTTGTCTGTGTCTGGCCTGCCTCTCCAGTGGTCTTACCCCACCTTTATTCTTCTTTGTATGCTTTCTGTCTTAGACTTGTAAGCTCAAGGTGTTGAGGGAGGAGAAGGCTGGCTGAACTTTCATTTCCTGCAAGGGTTTCCTGTATGATGTAAGAATGAGAGTGGGAGCAGCAAACAGCTCCTCAAGCATTAACTGTGTCAGGATGTTTGAGATTGTGTGAGGCAAACAGTACTCAGAGGCTTGAAGCAAAGTTTTTCTTCATTGGTAAGTTTAATCATTAGGGGATTATTTTTTTTAAAGTTTTCCTTCTCCCCAGCTCTCATTGGAATTTGGAGGTTAAGAAGGGGCCCAACAAGCTGAAAGGAAATGTCCCCTCTCTTCAAGTTTATTATTGAAAGTGGCCAGATGTCATTTGTTTGTGACTAGAAAAGGGAAGTTATATTACAGAATGTGACACTTCAAACCCCATGGTAAAAACAAAAGCGAAAATGGAAAAGCATTCAGCTGCTCTCATTTACATTTGTGATCCACAGCCTGAGGCCCTTTGACATGGAGATAAGAACTGAATTTTATCACACTTATGTACACTGTGAGTGTTGTCTGTCCTGTACACTCGATTGGGAGTGTACAAGATGAATCCAGAGTCATCTGGACTGGTGGGTGGTACTCTGGTGGAGGACATGGACTGCATGAACTGATTTCAGGTAATATAATGTTAAGGCTTTTTTCTTTCCCAGTCCCAGCTGGAACACCCTCTTATACCTGGACTCAGACCTGTGAGTTGTTGCCTTGTATGGGATATGAGATCTGCTAAGGAAAGTGCTGTAAAGTTCTTCAGCAACGAACTAATTATTCTGGCACTTGATTCTGAGCAATAATGAGAGTGGAGGAGGTAGAAACACCCTAGCTTGTAGCTATCCTACCAGCTTTGATGAAGAGGTACCAGACAAAACATTTGTTACCATCCATTCCTGGATTCATATGAGCATTAAGGATCTTCTGCCACTGTCAAAGAAGGAGATGGTTTATACTACCCTGTAGCGCTTACACCAGCAAGGCTTCAACATGCCCACTTGAAATAACTTAGGCTGTGTTTGTTTTTCGAGGAACATGAAAGAGATAAATTCACTAGTGAATTCATGGGTTACAGCAGAAAGTATACAGATGGCATGACATCAGGTTCAGGTTCCGTAGTTGTTACGAACTTCTCCAGTGAAAGAATATCCTGGAATAAAAGACACATTCACACACAAGTATGATTCACCCTACCTTCTCCATAAGTCTGCACAACAGCCAAACACAATTTCTATGCCATGAATAGGCAAAGAATATGAGCAAGAGGTGAGGCCAGCAATTCCTGTCCCACAGACTTCCAAACATGAGCAGAGTGTTCCAGCCATATCACCAAGGGCTGGACATGCCCTGAAAAAAAAAATAAAAACCTCTGTGCTGCCACTCAGATTGTCTGCAAAGTGTTCTCCAGGAGGAATTCTTTTACCAGCCAGGAATTACTACCCTTGAGTAATTACATCTTGGATCTAGGAGGTATTCAACTGGAAAGCAGTTACAAAGTGCTCAAGGTTTTTTTAGGCAATATAATAGAAGAAAAACCCAAAAAACAATAGTACCAAAAAGTGTTCCCAGGTACCAAAATGTGCTTATGTTGCTAAATTGTTGTTGGGGTTCCTGGCATATTTTTGGCTAATGCTAAGTAACATTCTCCTAAAATTTTCCCTGCCTGTGTCAGGAGATGGCACAAGCCATGGGTTAGATCCATAGGTAGAATGAATCGCCCTGACCCATACTTTGGTGGACAAGAAAGCTCAGGAGTGGATGTACCTAGAACATGTCTCTAGGTCTCAGGGTTGGCAGAGTTTGAGATAGATACAACTACTGGGGTAGAAAAAGTGAAATTTTTTGCTAATCCCACTCCTACTGCATTAGTCATACCACCAGCATGTTTTGGAAGACTAGAGGAGACATACCAGGAAACTACTGGAGACAAACTTCACACTCTTCCGGGGGAAAAAACAACACGTAAGGAGGTCAAAGAACATGCCCATGTACTCAACAGAGAAAGTAGGTTGTCTGGGATAGGTAAATTTTACTCAGGGCATGAGGGTCCTCAGGTGTGCTTTTTCAGGTGCCATCACAGAGGAGCTGCTAGCTGTGTTCCAGGCCACGTGGAGGCAGAAGCATTCAGCTTGTATTTGTGTATCACCTGAAGATATTTGGGCTTTGACTATTGCTAGTGACACCTGTGCCACAGAATAAGACCACTCCTGCTGCAAGCAAATTCTCCATAAAGACAACTACCTGAAAGAAGAAGAGAGGAAGGCTTAGAAAGGGTAATGGGTATCTTTCTGGTCATATTGTTATGGAGAAATCTTGTCAGGATCTTATCAGGATACCTGTAAAATCATCCTGGGTAACAAGATGAGAAAGGGTTGATAAGCCATCGGCAAAGGGATATGCATTAGTATTTGCAAACTGAATAATGAGGTGTCCTTCCAGAAATAATTAATTGCTCGTTCTCAATGACATCTGCAAAACAGAGGTGAAGGAACTGGATTCTTGTCTCAGTATTGGGTGAAAATGCCATGTGGGCTAAAGGAACAAGACACACTCCTTACCATATCCATGTGTCATTTTCCAGGCACTGCAATGGGGATGAAGAGTCACTCAAAGAGCTGTACGTTACCTGTGGAATCAGTACCTACTCACAGAAATCACAGGTCTATGGACAGTCAATATGGATGCCAACTACACTGTTTTTCGTTAGACTTAAACTAGGATGGAATCATGCAAAGCCTCTGGAACAACACAACACCTGTTAGTTACACTGAGGACTGTTACAGCCTCTGTGAGATACAGCTATTGGCTCTGTCCCATGTGTGTCAGCATTATCCAACCCAGCTGGTTGAAATATTCTGGATTGCTTCACAGATCTGGTACAGATAGCCTGTCTCTGAGTCAGTGAACTGCCAGGTCACAGTGAAAACATGCTTTTCCTCTGTGCTGTCTTTCTTCACTACTAATAGCCTAATTTCCTTGGAATTTGACATATACAGATTATGAGTGATTTTGTACATTTTAATCTGATCAGTTGCTCACAGTAGTTGATCATTTCTCAAAAGTGAAGAAATGATGGTATTTCAAAAGGGAAGTCAAATTCTTCAGTCTTCCCTTTATGCTGCACAAGGTATAGGAACTAAACCCTTGCCTTAAATGTGCAATTATAAAACAAATATGAGTGGTGAACATGACACAAATCAGATCAGACTTGATTTAGTTTGGGCATTGAAAGAGTTTGTGGGTTTTTTTCCATTTGCCATGCAGCCTAATAAGATCAGCCTGTCCCAACTGCAGATAATACAGAACTCTACTATAAGTGAGGAATAAGGTTTCAATAAGCTCATTTGGCTTATTTTTCTATGATAACAGTACCAAACGAGTGGCTGACACAGGACTCACAGGGCATCATGCAGCAGGCAATCTGCAGGACCAGGTCCAATTGCAGTCCAGAGTTCAATGCCCCTTCCAAGTGTGATTTGTGCCTAGATGGAGCAAATCTTTGTTATGGTGTGTGCAGCAGTCATCAGTCTTAGCTGGCCAGGACAAAGATGAAAGGTAAACAAAGTGAGTGAAAAGAAGTAATTTCAATTGAAAAGAGGATCTCAGAGATTTGTGTTCCTGGCATATTCCTATACTCAGCGGGGCTTTCCAGCACAAATTAACAATGGACCAATTTAAATGTGCTCAGTGGTTTTGGGCTCATAGACTGAGCTCAGCCAGAGGATTCCAAGAACATTCCTTGAGGAACAGTATTTGCCCTGGAACTGGACACTGCCCGTCCAGAAATACACCAGATGAAGAAGCAGCTGCTAGAAAGGAGGCAGGAAAAGCTGGCTTCCATGAACCCTGTACATACTGCTCTCTGCTAATATCCATGAGGAAAGGGGGATTCTGATCTGGCTCCTGGATTTAGTAAACAGTAAGGACAGATAATGAGTTTGTGCTGCAAAGTAAGGAAGACTGACATAATATGGGTGAAATGTCAAGCATGGGGAAAAACACAGTGATACAAAGGAGTGCTGTGAGTACAAGGCTGGACATGGCAGAAGCATCATCGGTGTCTTCTGTCACGCTACATGACAGGAAGAGGTAAAGCCTGGAAATGAGGACCAAGTCTATCAGTGAAGAGCACTTGAGATTGAATGACAGAAGAGAGGAAAGGCATATGTCTGTACTGATCCAGGTCAAACATAAGCAATGTTAAGATTATGGAACAGAAGGTCCAAACCTGGAGCAGCCTGTAGCTCGTTTAACAGAATGAGTGATGAGGGAGTGTGGGCTCATCCACACAGCAGTTTTGAAAATGGGACAAAGTGGCATCGTAGTGCAGTCAGTGCTTGGCTATTTGTGTAACAGGGCTGTGGGAGAGGAGCAGCACAAAGTGGATTCAGAAGGACTCCTGCAGTGATGCTTTGGTGGGTGCACAGAGCCAGCCCAACTCCTGTCCTGGTACAATTGTGTCATTTGGGCCAGGGCCCACTTGAGCCTCTGTGTAGGGGTCTCCATGCTGTCATCTCCTTCAGCCTGGGGACACGATGCAGTGGCACTTGGCCTAGCCCAGAAGGCAGCCAGCTCAGGCTCAGCCAGATGTATCTGTTGAGGTTCCTCACTACCCAAAAAAGGCTAAGCCGTTTTCCAGCCCAGGCTGACTGTGACATTCACAGTGGCCTCCTGCTCTCGTTCGTTTGCAATTGTCCACCAAAGATGGAGAAGACCCGACTGAAGTGGTTCTTATTACAGCTGGATGATTATGGGTGATGGCAACTGAATACATGTTTATGTTCCAAAAGGTTATTCCACAGGAATTAAGCTGATTAACACTTGGAGACCTCTACATGCCAGTTGTAAAGTCATTTGGGATTTAGAGCAGATCTCACTCATGTTTAATTTCTTCAACAGCACACAGCTGTTAAGTTTGAGATACTGAAGCATCAGCCGTGAATACACATATACCTCAGGAAGCTGTGCTGTAGCTGTGACAAGGATGTATTCTGATGAACTTAAATGTGTGTCATGTAGCTGCCAATCACAGCTGAGTCAGACAGGTCCTGCCTGCTGGAAGTGGCTGTTCAGGCTTGTCATGTCCCCTTTTCTGAAGCATAATGGAAGCTGCCTCACTGGGTGATGGGTTAGTCATGAAGACCTATATTAGCTCTAGGTTCTAGACCCTGGTTCTAGAGCTCTATGAGTCCTTATTCTCCTTAGCACATCTACAGCACACCAAACTGTTAAATTAAACATTTGGGATGGTAATTAGTCCATGGAAAACTGCTTCTAGTATTTGAACTTGTTCTCTAAATGTAAAACCACTTAGAGACAGTGGTGGTCAGGAAGAAATTATTGTTCCACAATGGTCAGAACATGAAAAGGTACAAGATGGGTTTGCTTGGATAATTTCTAAATAAACACTCAGATGAGACAAGGCTGGGGGAACACGACCCATGATGATGAATTACATGTACAATTTATAATGCAAAATGTGTTGTGTCTTTGGCTTAAAAAGCTGGGTGCAGTGTAGAGAAACACTGAAGTTCAGTTTGTTCATGCTGAATGAGGTGGGGCTCCAACTTCCCTGAAGTATTTTGGAAATCCCTACCCTTTCTTTTCATGATCTTCAATGCAGCATGTCTGTGGACTTGAAACACTTCCCAACACAGCCTCTCTTGCCTGTAGCTTAACTGAAGAGATTTGACCATGCTGTGCTACCCAGGCTGGTTCAAAAAGCCAAGACACTGCTAAATTCTGACACTGTCAAACAACACGTTGAATTTTCTTCAGTGGTCTTGAATCTCTGCGATTACATCTTTAACACATCAATAACTTAGCCTCTGGTTAGCAAGGATTGCTGAAGCATGACTAATCAGCAGATGAAAGTGTCTTTGTGCGGATTAGCTTTAATGAAAAGAAAAGGGATAGTTATTTTGGTAGTTTGAAATCTTCCATAAATCAAAGCGAATACTGACAAAGCAGGTTCATACGGTAAGAATGAAGCTATTGTGAATAAAATTAAGGGAACAGCTACTTCTATATAAATCACAGGCCAGGACAGCATTTGTAAGAGAGTTCATGGGAACAAGATAATTTAACTTCTTCAGGTGTAAATAAGTGATATTTAGCTAATGTTAAAGCATCCCTAAAGAAAAACAGATGGATGAGGGTCCTTAGCAGGGAGTTTCTTTTTTGGTTTTAATTTTCTTTTATTTGCGTGCAAATAATACCCAGCTAGTTTATCTTGACCACTTTATTCTGTGCAGGGACAAACATCCAACATATAACTTGGTATTTACCACATTTTTTTTTTTATTGCCAGAGAGGAAGACATAGCAAGAGAAACTTTAGTCTTGATCCCTGATAGCAGTTGTTTCTGGCTGGTGTAAACTAGAAAGTTTCTTCATCTTCTATAATGTGGCTTGGAGGAGCTCACAGGGACCGTGGGGATAATGGCAAATAGAAAGAAATGCAAACTCCACACCTTTTGGGGAGTATTCATGTTCAGCTCCTGAACTTTAGACCTCCTATATAGTCCTGTGTGGTTAATGTGCTGTATAAATAATCACCTCTTGAGCTCCTCCAGGCAGTGACTCAGAGCACCCACGCTGAAAGCTTAACCCTCTCCGATGGCTCTATGGGAAGCCTGGAGTTAGACTGTACGTGTTGATGTACCTTACAGCTCCCTTCCCTTTATGTTCCTCTGTTGGTTTATGCTGTGCCTTCTCCATTGCTTTATTGCAACTTTTACATTTATCACAGATAAATTATCGCAGATGTGTGCATGAACCCCAAACTCATAATATTCCAGTGGGTCTCCCTGCCTCTGAGTTAACGGAATATCCTTTCAGCTAGCCTGAGGCAGATGGAAAAACTGCTCTGATCAAGGTTCCCTTGCTTTCACCTGTTCTTTTGTACTGCTATCATAGGCACTGTTTGAAATAAAAGCTAATAAAACATTTGGTCTGCATGTTGCAGAAACTGATGCATATGGTTCACTGGAAATCATAACTGCTTGCTCATCACTCTAAAGAAATGTGGCATTAAAGGTAAGACTCTACACAGAAATATTGGCCTAAAGTACTGCTCAGTTACACTTTTGGAGAGCTTTCCATACTCTGTAATCTTTCAGTTTGGGTGCTTTTTGTTGTGTTTTTTTTCTTCTATGCTATCTTTTTCCTGTGCTCTCACAGTACAAGCTTTCGTGAGACTCCTGATTGAGTGACAGAGCTCTGCTGAAGAGTTTGTGAACCAGGGCCTTACTCTCACCTATTTAGAGCTCAGCTTGTTTTCATACGTTCAGACAATTTCCACATAGCTGGGGCTAATGATTATATATTTAATATGCATCTCACTTCTAAGCAGTGCCAATTTTTCTTTCTCGTGATACGAACCTGCTCTGTGTTCAGAGTCAGTGGAAATGTGTACATGTGTGACTGTGTGTCTGTGTTCTAAAATCATAGTTTGGTTATTTCAAGTTTTCTAGGGAAATTAAAGCAAATGACTGTGTGGTTACATAGTGACAAGAGTCGAATTAAGAAATAATTTTCATGGAAGAATTTACCATACTGCCTGGTATAATTACTCTTCTATTAAGTAGTTTTTAGGGTCATGGCGAAAAAATAAAAAATCCAGACCAACAAAACTCTGTAATTCATGATGTTTACGTGATTCATAATTTATAATGGGAAGGAAAAGGAACGTTATGTGAAAAAATGCTATGCACATTTTTGCACAACATTCTACTGGTATATGAATCATGCTTGTCTTGGTTAACTCAAGGGAAATAATCCCAGTAATGTATGTAAGGCAGTCATGCCCACATGTCTGGGGTTTTTTATATCCAGATTTCAGTGGAAAGAGAGATACTTTTTAAACAGATGGCAAACAAGCCCCTTTCCCCCCAACTACTTAGCAAATTTAATAACATAGCTAATTATAGGACCGTGTATGTTAATCCATTCATGTGCTTGCTCCATATATTTAATGTCACAAGTCAAAGAGATCTATGGAATTGCTGGGCAATGGCAGCTAAATTGCATCCAGACCATATTCCCTCTTTAGGTGTACTTTTGCGACTGAATCTCTTGAGATTTCTGTTGGCAATTCAGTACAAAACCTAATATACAATTCTATAGCTGCGGTCTGGGAGTGATGTTAGGAGAAGCTGAAATGCACTCAGAGGCTACATTTGCCTGGCCTAAGGTGATGTCCCATGTCACATTTATTCTCAAGGGTCAGAAGGAAGAAGGTGAGGACTGTTGTTTCCAGTGAATTTTCCCCTTGGCTGCTGGCTGTGTGCTTGGCTGGGCCAAGATGCTCCCAGGGCTGTTGGCAGGAGCACTACAGTCACCTGGTGAGTTTGAAGGACCATTCCCTTCCTCACTCAGAGCTGCTGCATCTTCTCTAATCTGTTTGGACCCTTCACCTCCCTGGTCACAACTAATGGAATGCTAGACCAGGACACCATCGATTCCAGCACATCAAGCACCTACAGAGACCTGTCTGTTGAGGGGCAGCGAGTACCAGGAACCACCTCTAAGGCTGTGAAGCATCAGCCCCATCTCTGACTGCAGGCTGGAGAGAGCTGCCTGGTGGTGCATCTCATGGTATCCTGCATGTGTTACAGCTAAAGCACATGTGACGCTGCTCTGGCTTTGAAAACATGCCTTTGTGAGGGGAGAGGCGTGCTGATCACCTCTGAGGACAATGGCTCACTTCGCTGTGACTGACAGCCTGGAGAGCCTTGTACCAATAAAAGCCTGATCTCAAGTGTCAGATGCTCTGAGTAAATATATATGGGGTTCTTACATCAAAAGCTGTCTGTACAGTAAGGAAAACGAGCTCAGAGCCAGACCATCTCCTGGCTAGTTTTGTATTTGTCATATGTAAAAGATTTGTCAGTCAGGAAGATCTGGCTGTTTATATCACCATTTCTTTTTATGTAGAATTCAAAGCATATTACCAAGAAAGTATAAAAATTCAGGTTAAAAAATGTGAAACTTGTAAGAGAAAACAGTAATACTGTCTGGAACAGGTTAAATACCAAAAAGGGCAGAGAAAATTAAGAGTATCTGAGTTCCATAATCTATGGATCTGCCTACACGTATCTGTTTGCTTCAAGTGCCCTTTGTGATCTGTCAGAATTATTTAAAAACTTTAAAAAATGTATGGAAATGAATTTAGTCACGTATCACAGACTAACTCAGGAAAGAGAAGAGTCTCACAAATCACAGAGGGATTAAGGTGGGGGGGTGGGGATTCAGAAAAGTGAGGGTTGGTGACGTCTGTTTCTGTGCAAGTGCCATCCTCACCCTCCAAGTGTAGAGGCGAGGTGTCTCTCAGTTCATTTAACCATTGTGACACCTGTTTGGTTCCCAAAAAATGCAGAAAATTCAAAATATTCATGCTGCAGAAAGTGACTGAAAGCTAATCTTCTGTTTGAGTTTCCCTGTTAATTTCCATTATTTTGTTAGTTTCATAATCAAAATTCTTTTTTCCGAGACTTTAACTCCTGGAGCTGTCAGAAAAGCAAAACTGCAGTGAGTTTACAGGGTCCTACACTACCCCTCAGAAATGCAGAGTTTTCCCCAGCCACTTGGTCTGTCCCTAAAGCTCTTAGTGGGGTGGAGGTGCTGATGTTCACCCTGTTTCTGCTGCAGGCTTGTGCCTGAAGAGCAACAGTCTCCTACCTCTGTGCAAAAGTCTTCACCTAAAAAAGCATTCCAGGAAAGATTTTCACTGAGACCAGCCCTGCAACTCAGCCTTCTCTGCTTCTGCTGGCTGTCTCTGGAGCCACATCCCGACCCGTGCTTTCACTTGGAAGGCAGCACCCCTTCCCCACAGATGTATTTATCTGAAATGCCTTGCAATCCTAGAACAACCCCTGCCCCGACCCCTATATCCTATATTCTTCCCAAAGTCTGTAGGTTCCTTTTAAAAATAGAGCATGCCCTGGCTGCGTGTCTCGCTGGGCATAGGGCCTGCTGCCTGTCATCCTTGATGTCTTTCTTACTACTTGTTTCAGCTGGTTGTTTTCTCGGTATTTAAAGGCTTTGTTGTGTTCCACACTTTCAATTAAGGAGGAAAAATGCTCTCTGTGTTGTAAGAGTGAAACTGGCAGTTGTATACTTTGGTTTGTAGCATAAACAGTTGCACAAGGATTCATTGGCAACCTTCCCTTCACTAAGGAGGCTATCAGCTAAATGTCACAGATGTGCCTGGGACTTGCCAAGAGCTGGAAATGTACTGGGAAACTTCTGAAAATGCCCTCAATTAAAAAAAAAAAAAAGCTCTCAAGGACCTAGTGGACACATGTTAGCTGCAGTAGAGGATGGAGACTCTCTGAGCGTATGGTCAGCATCTCTTCCTGTGCATCCCTCCTTACCTCTGGAGTCTTCTTCCTCACATAACAGGCTCTGCCTCTCCCTCTGCTCGAAACCAGTCTTCTTCCTCAGCAGCTCATTTCTTCCGTGTGGCCTATAAAGCTCAGCTTTTCCTTCTCGGCACCAGGATCACAAATAACAGAAAGCATTAAAAATGCCCTGGCCCCTCGACGCCTTCGCTATAACTAAAGCAACAGCATGATCTTGTTGCTGGAATGCTTGCCCTCCCTTCCCTCGTCACCCATCATCACTTCATGGTTTAACTACAGCCTAATCCTGCAAACACTTCCTACCCAGCAGAGCACTTACCAGCACCTAAGTAGCCCACTGACATCAGTGGATTATTCCAGGTAGTACGTCCTAGGAAAGCTAAAGAAGTGTTTGTACCACTGGGCCGCTTGGTTTGCAAGCTCTTGGGGGATATTTCCTTTTGTCTATAAAGAGGCCTGCACACGCACGGCGCTGTATAAATAATTAATAATAACAGAACTCACATTGAACTAGCACATGGGGGAATTTGTACCCCTGGCTTTCCTGGCTGCTAGAAGGAAAATCATGGAATGATGGAGTTTACAGAAAGCCTCCTGATAGCATATCTGGGTTTGTGGTGTTCCCCTCACTTTGAGAAAGTGTTATCTCTTCCTCTGCACCAGAGGAAACATTGAAGGACCTTCACCTGGCAAGAAAGGCACAGGAAACATATTTTAAGTTAATCCAAAATCTGATTAATATCTCCCAAAGGTAAATTAAAGCTCTTATCACCCTGTCTAACCTTTAATTGCACAACACAGGAGGTCTGGGTTTTATCAAACTATTGACTCTTTTTGTTTTAAGATTTCTTTGGCTTTCAGCAATGTTGCACAAATTATTCCTTGGTGAAGGCCTTAAGCAATAAAATAAGCTGCTAATTTTATTTCCAGTGGACTCACCCTTTTTGTTCTCAAATTCTGTTGAACTCTTTTCTCTCTGAAATATGATGGAATGAATTTGAGTAGATCCAAATTATCAAACAAAAATAAAAGATTAAACCAGGAAAAGCAAATATAGAAGTAAAAACAGAGCTGAGAGGCCACAGAAGTTTGAAGCTCTGTGTGATGTTACAATACAACTTCTGGACTAAAGAGAAAAGCAAAATACTCCCCTTATTAATATGATTAAGAAGGAAAACAAACTGAAGTTATTTGTTGGAACATACTCTTCTCCTGACTGAATTCATGAAAATGAGCCTTTCTGTAAAGGCTCTATGTCATGGTCATACATTTCTCAGGCTTACATCATCTGTTGCTCAGAGAGAAGCTCACCACTCAAGTGCAGTAGTCATGAAGGAAGTTGGTTTCCGCCTCAGTAAGAAGATTTATTTCCTTATGGGGAGGGTGACATACCTACCTTACATTCAGCTGCTCTACTTTCCACGTGCTTTTGCAAACCAGACTGGACTGTGAAGATGCACAGGGTAAGATTACTATGCATTTTTGTTGCATTGACAACATCTTTTAATAGCAGGTAGAATATAACTTTCCACCTTCAAAGAATGCTTTAGCCACCAAAACGTGGAAGTCCCTGGGCTATGTTTCATCTCCGTGGAAAACACTCAATTTTTTACAGAACAATTTAATATTCAGTGGTTCAGAAAGTACAAAAGTGAACGTGAATGACTGCCTCACCATCAACTAATACTGATATTTCACTATTTTAGGGAAAAAACTTTGAACACTAGACTTTTTCTATCCTACTCTGCAAGTACCCCTAAGCACCAGGTAATAGGAATAGTATTCCTTTCTCACTTATTTAGTGAATATTGAATAGATCTGTTCAAAGTGAAGAGGACAAGCTGGAGACGTGGATGATGCCCTGCTTCAGCAGAGACTACAGCCTGTTGGCCCAGGGCATTCTCTGAAGCAAGATGCAGAGGAAGAAATTAGTCTCCAGTCTTAGCTACTGAGTAAAAAGCAATTTTGGTTGGCAAGAGTTCCTCCTTCACCAGTACTTTGTGTCTTGCCCAAAAGCAGTAAGAATCCCTGAACATCTACAGGATAGGGCATCCTCTCCTTGGGAGGAAGGGAGCATCAGAGTCCCAAAGTAACTGGAGGGGGGAAATAGTTCCTGTGGCTAAGATCAAAGTGCTTCTGAGCATGCCCAGGAATGGAGATTTACGTGGGCAATCTTCTGCCTTGAGAAGTTGTCTGTCTGTGCACTTTAAGATGTTTTGTGTTAGACCTGGGATACACAGAGATTTTTCCACACTTAGTTTGTCACCAAGTCAGGCACTTAAACATTTGTGTATTTAGAATATGGGTGCTTCTGTTTTCAGTGTGGCAGACAGATCATTTGTGTACATAAATTCACATGTACACCGACACATGCACAAATGTGTGTACTTTGAATCCATTCACACACACAGAAACACACAAGTGTATACATAACATTTAAGTAAAGTGTTTATACATAATGATTATATATATATATATATATAAATATATATATATCTATTTATAAATAAGAAAAGTTTAGCTCCATTTTAAAACGCCAGTACTGGTCCCTTGTTACAGATTTTGCAAAACTGCCATTTTGTCTTAATTCTTCAACTGAAAAAAAATATGAAGGACTTCTGTTTGTATAAAGAAGGGGGTTTTTGGTTAACCAAAATTTAAAAGAAAATAGCAAAAAGAAATCCTGAAAGCTATTAAGTCTCTGATTTCTCACAAACTCTTGTTCACAAAAATGTTTTCACAATGTTTTTGAAATATGTGTGGAAACTTTTTCTTCAGCTGTTGTGCAAACAGAGCAGTTAAGAGTACAACCGATGCTAAGGGAAGGGACAGAAATCCTTAAGGCACGAAAGTCTTACACTTACCCTTTGGGTGTCTGCAAAATCTGCTGCAAATAAGGTTGTGAAGGCCTTGACAGTGTCCTTCCTCCTTAACAAGCCACTTACTTTTGTAAGTATTCACAACAGGCTGATAGATCTGTTGGTATTTCAAAAGCAGCTTCCAAATGACTCCAAAGGTAATATTCAAGATAATTGCGACCAGTTGGGATCCCATTTTCAGAAGACATCAGAAAAATCTCATCCTTTCTGGTATATTTTAACTAAGTCAGTGCTATTAATATTCTGGCCCCGAGTTGTTTTGTCTATGAGTTAGAAGAAACATTGAAATAGTAGCAACATATTTCTCAGGGCTGCGTTTATCACATGCAACAAGTATTTCACAATAATAAGAGTAGTTATGTTGAAGTGAGTTGCATACATTGACTGCCCAGCCTTGGGCTGGGTGACTTTTCTTTTGCAAGGAGCTATTGCATTTCTGTGCTCATTTAATTGTTTACTCCTACCATGTATTGTACATGGGGGCTGTAGTCTCTGCTTGCCAGATATTTAACTACACTATTTCTAGTGCATCTGTAAACAGTTCCCAATTTTACAAATTATCAGTGGGGTTGAACTTTCATTCACCAATAACCCCAGCAATATGACAGCTGGGGCCTTGGTTCATAAGGCTGCGTGTAAGAGCTGGTCAAAGTATAGTCACTGTGCTGCACCCTGGATGGGAAATTCTTCCTTGACAAGAAAAAAGTTCTGCACCTTTTTTACTTTCTATTTTGTCTCCATATAGGAGGAGGTCAAGTTTGGTTTGCAATAAATTGTCATTTTATAAAAATAGAAGGCAAGAAAGTTCAGTTTAAGTACTTGGGTTACCACAGACAGATGTCACATTTTGATTTTTTTTTCCCCTATCCTATTTAAACATGTCTTTTTTGTTTTGAACCACATGTGAAGACCTCCTATCTTTAAACCTAAATAAATTTTAAAAATTCTAATCTATTTCCAGCCAGTTCAAATACGGTTAATTTGGGGTGGGGTGGGGGGTGGAAACAGGCCATTTTAAAACAGGGAATTAGATAACATTGACTTTACTATTATTGTCCTTAAATATTTTTAACAGGTACCAGTGATTTAGAAAAAAGAAAATCTATGCTGCACATATAATCACAAACAAAAGTACATAAGCAGGTTTAGATGATCTGTTTTAATGCACAAATATATATTTAATGTATTGTAGTGAGAAGCATAAACTGTTTTATCCAGGGTAATTTTCTTCTCATTTATTGTGTGTTGTTGGACAAAACTTCATAGGTATTCAGGCTCTCCTAGATCCTGGTTATCACAAGCAAAGGAAAATTTGGGCCTTAAATAAGTTATATTTTTAGGTTAGCAACCACTCTGTTTAGCTTTCCTTCTTCTCATAAATCAATTATTGAGGTCTATTTAATTAAGAACATATTAGAAACATTTTCATTGTTGTTCTTAAAATTTCCTTTGTACTGAAGTGCTACGGAGTTAAAACACCAAGCACAAAAGTGCACAGCCAACCATGACTAACTGCATAAAGCAAATAACAAGCTGTACGATCAAAAACAAAAGTCAGTGCCGCTCATGTGGAATAATAGAAATCATACCACCAAAACACTTCATACCCGTCTCATCTACCGATGTACACACTTGCTCAGCTCATATCACGCCTCAGGAATGCAGTTACAAACAGCAAGGGACTGCAGGAGAGGTAAATACCCAGAGGGGAAGCAGCATTTCCCTGTGCCTCATCCTGACAATACCTCACGCCTTCAGCTGGGGGTTCATCGGCCATGAGGAGGGACAGGCAGAGCAATCTGTTACTCAGGACATGCTTCTCTCCTTGCAGTTCTTCCAGAGGTGTCCTTGGGGAGCTATGCCATAGACACATTGAACACTACTGCCCAGGGCAGACAACTTGCCATGTTTAAGCCAGAAGGCTGACGGAAGATAGCCATTATCCATTCTCACTGGTCACAGAACCACGTCCCCCCAAAGCATACAAAATCATCATTCCATGTTGTATTCAGGGCTCTGACACAGTCCCTGTCTTTTCTATCATTAAAAATCGCCTTCTACCCTCTGCTCAGTTTTCTCAGGGGTTGTAAAGGCCATTCTTATTTGAGCAAAGAAACTAATCCCTGTTTATAGGATGCAACTGAGAGTGGGGCATGCTGGATTTGACTGGGAGAGGATATAAAGATTTTACCAAGCATATTTTTTTTGCTTTGTGTTTCGAAACAAGCAAACAAAAACCCAGCCCTCTGCCATTAACTGGAAAACAAATCCAGCTTAAAATTTTTGCTCAGCTCTCACTGCAGGAAATGGGAAACCTTCTGCTGTTTCATGGGGAATTGGAGAAGGACAGAAAGATGAGAGCAATAACAAGCAGCCACCCACCAATAAAATGCATGTAGTAAAGCACTGTCAGAGAGATCAAGGGCTTTGCATACACTTTAGGAAGGATTAGATTTCATTGTCACTTCAGGCCAAGGAGGAGGAGATTCCATATTCCTGCAGTCATTCATCCCCAACTACTCCCCTGCTCCTAAGGTTCCTCTCTGCTGTTACCCAAAGACCCTTTAAAAATGCTGCTGATAAGTACTAAACATTTTAAATCCTATGACTGCGACTTCAATCAGAGGAAATTAAATGCCAGCTTAATTATCTCTTGAATTCAACGAGGACTCTAGCTGACGGGTAAATT
The DNA here is from genome assembly GCA_013397055.1 of Pachycephala philippinensis. Taxonomy (NCBI): domain Eukaryota; kingdom Metazoa; phylum Chordata; class Aves; order Passeriformes; genus Pachycephala; species Pachycephala philippinensis. The sequence goes on along the minus strand of VWZT01005798.1, from coordinate 82,794 downwards.
CAGCTCCACTGTAAATGGAAGGGGAGTGCTGGGATGGCTGGGAACAGAAATCTACACTCTGTTCTGCAGCTCTATGGCCCTAATGCTGCCGTATTTTGTATTTGTCAGAAGCAGCACATCCGTCCCTTTGGGGCCAGTGCTACATGTGTCAATGCGAGAACAGAAACTGCCAGAGTGTGCTGAGCTGTTGACAGGACAGTGTTCCACCGAAGATGATAATTCAGATATAAGATTAACCGTGTGTATTTCCATCCTTTGAGCCGTATCAGATATCTCATTCTCCCAGTGATGAGCCTTTTCTTGTGCAAGTTCTTAGTTTGCTGACCCCTGGAAGGTGTTGAAAAGATTTTCTGAGAGGATACCTGAGTGTCCTATTTTCTCTTTAGCATAATTCCTCCCAATTAATGAGTTCTATAGGTTCAAAACTGATGACAATTTGTGTTCTGAGTCCTTAAAGTGTTGAGAACAGTTCCCTCAGTAGTCTGCTAGATAGGCAAACTGGCTATCCTAAGCCTTGTTCCTTATTCCTGCCTTATTCCTAAGGACCAGCTTGCACCTTAGATCCACTTCTGTAAAACACGGCATTTGCTCATCTTTGAAAGTGCTCTGAGACATAGGATGAGATGTGTGGGATGTGTGTGCAACGGGGAATAAAACTGTACTTGGTGCTTTGCAAACAGAAGTTGGACAAAATCTATACCTCAAAGAACGTATAATCTAAAAAAATAAAAATAAATTTAAAAAATTAACTGCTGTCAAAAAAACAATCCTTTTAGAACTAATAGTAACATTCAAACATATTGATAGTCTTTCAGTGTCCATCATTAGCTACTTTTTAAACAAAACTTAAGTCTCTTCAGTTCCATGTGTAATTATCTTAGAAAGCAAAAAACTGAAAAAATACCAGGTTACAGGAGAAAAACATAGTAGTTTTTAGATTATCAGACTTAATTCCTCCCCAGCAGCTTTCTGATACTGACAGCTCAAGAACTAAGAGGAACAGCTGTGAACCAACAAGACTGAAGATTGGAGACAAGTCCAGTGGCTGCTGCAACATCACTGATGCAGGAATTTGCTCAAGCTCTTGGGAGGTTGCTAGTGATAATGCCAAACTAAAGCGCATTTCTGTATATGTGTGCGAATACTGCAGGATATTCTTTGAGAAAATAAATGCTGCAGGTGGAACAGACTGAAATCTCTTCACTGACACAGGAACCTTGGCATGCCTTAATGACACCGAAATGACACTGTGGTGTTCAGGTGCAGTATCTTGATGAGCTCCATACAGAGGTCTTTGTGATGCTGTTGATACCTGTAGGGAGCAGGAACTCTTTCTTCAGATTATTCCAGGAAAAGCTCTGTCAGCCTTCATTGGGGCCTCTGTGATGAAGCTTTTAACCTCTGGCTTGGGAGGTGCTTTGAAATTGCCATCTGTGTGCACTTGACATAAGGCTGCACAGACTTTCTAAGTTGTGATTACAACAATCATTAGTCAACCCTGCTTTTGGAAAATAGTTAGAAATTCTGCTACTATATGAACCTCCTCTCCCAGTCCGCTCCATGTTTCTATAGTTTTGAGAAAAAAGAGTGATCCCCCCAACTCAGTTACTTGCCTTGTTTTATCTCAGAATCAGAATCAAGCATAGTTCTGACAAGCAAGAGAATCTGAAATAAGAGTTTCACAGAGATACTCTTTCTTTACTGTTGCCTTGATTTGAGAGGCCGAATGAGCTCTCTTGGGCCTAGACAGCTGGTTGCACACATTTGGTTGCAATTTGCTCATTGAGAGTGGGGTGAGCATCACTTTGCTGCACTCCACATGCACTGGAGCAAGCCTGGTGCTCACTGCAGAGCCCACCTGCAACAAAGCAACTAATCTTAAGTTTACTGGGACAGGGAACACACCACAGAGGTTCTGTCAGTGCCAGGGAGACCATACTTCCAGTCTCCTTGTCACATTCTCCCCAGTAAGCACAGCATCTCACCCTTAGGACAGAGGAATGGGTTTGCCTCTTTTTTTTGTTCTTGTTCTCCATGAGAGGGGACAGTAATGCCATTTGTATCTTGCATACTGGCAGGTACAGCTAAAGCACAGACTGAGGCTGTTTCTGAGCTCTCTGAGCTCTCTGACGAACTGAAGGAGCAGAATTTCTGCTCCAGCTGCCAATTAGGCAGGTAACATATCCCTGAGAAAGAGGTGCAAGAGCTAATTATTTTTGTATGTTGCTGCCTGAATAACTTGAGTCTGCCAGGTGCCAAACGCCCCTGCAAATCTGTGGGAACTGAAAAGTTCGGCTTGTTCCTGACTCTTTTATGGAGTCAGACCCTAGAAAACTTCAGACTTTTAGAACAAAGGCTGCTTATCTGCCGGGGGTGAGAGTGAATCATACCCATGAGAAACATGAAGTAGAAAGAAAGGACTCCGAGCGCTGGTTCTGTGAGAGCAGGATGCGTGTTCCCCTGAAAGCCTGTCCCAGAGGTGAATCAATGCCACTGTACCTTGCACTATTTCCTCACATTGCTGTTCCTCTGCTTTTCTGTGTGAGTCACTGAGTTGTGATCTCTGCTTTTCGTGCTTCTACAATCTTGTGCAATGTTGTCGTGACTGTTATGTGGTTAAGCTTTATCTGTTTGTTGCATTAAATAAAATAGTCTGTATTTTGGATAAATAAATGACCTAAATACCAGCATGTCTGGTCTAACACAGTAAGTTTGTAGAAAGTGGTGGCATGGAGAAATCTTGGTTGAAACCTGGCTTTGGTGTGGTAGCCAGTCATTTGTTAGTTTTTAATTGTTTTCTTTTCAATTTTTTTCTCTTAGTTGTCTACTTGTGAGTGATAAAGAAAGAGAAGACACTGTCATTGTACACATGAACTGAGGTGGTTTTACTGCATTTGGCCACACACTTAAAAGAAATATGCTGGTACAGAGCAGCCACAGGCCTTATCTCTGCTGCCACTCCTTTCACAAAAGAATGATCTTTACATCAACAGTTTCCACCCTTGGCTTGATAACGTTGCAGTCCTCCCTTTTGCTGTTGGTCCGAATGCAGAGATTAAAAACACTCAGTTGATGCAAACGGTGGGTTGATACAACACACAGAATGGGGTGTAGATGTGCTTCACACAACAGAGAGCAGAATTGAAGGGGAAAATGTTGCTTGGAGGCAAGACGCCTCTTTAATTGATTATGGCAAGGAAAATCAAATACCATATCTGCTTTTTTCCTGGAGTATATCGAAAATGATCATAACTAACATCTGTTCATGTTAAGCAAATACTTGTCAAGATTTAAACTTCTGTTTGCATACAACTCTGAGTAGTGCATCTTAAAGTCATACATATTCATATAGAATGAAGAATGCATAATGTCTGCATAAAAAGATAAGCTGTATGACTATATATGAAGACAACAACTACAATTCTCACAGCACTGTCATTGGTTAATTTTAAAATATTCAAGCATTATTTAAAAAACAGTAAGCTGAACTTAAAACTACACTACAAAAAATTGTATAACTGAACCAATGCTGACTTGTTTTCCTCGATATTAATCAATTTTAAAGTTTCCCTTTTTTTTTTTTCTAACACTTTTTGTTAATTCATTGTTATTTTAACCTCCAGTAACACGATCAGACTTCTTCTGCCTCTGGGCAATTGAGTTATGCTCTGATCTCGAGTTCTAAGGGAAATGTTCAATTTTATTTTTTTCCACAGTTGAATAAACAGTACCATGTATACTATCTCTTGTGTTAGAATAGTGTTGTCTTCACATAAGACTCAAATAATGGTATTAGTCATTCATTTCCTTGTACACATACACCCTATTGCGTGTTGACAGGTTTATAAGGATGCAGTGGCAGCCGTGGGTGCTGGGAAGCTCCTAGACGACAGCCTTTGAATCCTTGCAGTCCTGAGCAATGGTGCCTGAGTTAGTCTGTTTATTGTCTGCTTTCTCTCCCAGATGCTTGACTTGTCTGAAAGATTAATACATTAACAAGAGTGGTAAGGTCCAGGGTTGCACATCTTTAAGACATGTTTATTACCAGATGGCACATGAGATTCAAAGGTCACTGTGGAAGGTAACATTTTAAAGTGAAACAACAATATTTATGTTCAAATACTACGCTGATGAGATCATACGGAAAAATGTTTCTGATTAAATTAGTTTATAAATAGCCACAATATATCTACTGAAAATTCCAAATGCCAGTTTTAGTCTTACTTCTTTTATTCTATTACTTCCTAATTTATTTAGTAACACAAGACTACTTTCTTACATAAACAGACTAGCAGCTAGGAAAAAAAATCTTTACTGGATGGACAATCCCACTTTCTTAAATAATCAAAAATCCAGTGTGAAACCTGGTTCTATTGTCTACTACTTAAAGCTAATATTCCATATCAGAGTTTTTTAAGACCTGAAAGAAATTTCAACTTTTAAATTCTCTGAGGTAAAATTCAGCTTGTAGTCATAATAACTTATTGGCAGATAGCTATGCTTATTTACAGGCAATATCATGTGCTACAACACATTTGACAAAAATCATGTTATGCTACTTACACAGAATCCATACAATGGAAAGAAAATCCTTTTCTTTAGCGTTTCCATAGGACTGACTGTCTCATAGTTCATTAGTAAACAGTATCAGTAACGCTAAACCTGAAATCGTGTTTATCCTCTCAAATTGTCACAAACTGTATGTAAATTCCAGAGGAAATAGTTTTGCATAGGTTTAAAAGGGCAACTAAGCTCTTAATTAACATTTCTTATCTACCATGCCACACAGGCATTAAAATGCAGAGGATTTAAATGGTACTTACTTTTCATGTGATCCGTTCTCAACTTTCATAGCTCCTTCCACTGGATCCAGTCCTTGTTCTGAAAACTGTTTCAAGGCACTTAACGCTGCCTAAAGAAAAAATGAGTTGTCAAAAAACCCACTGACACAATTGTATTAGCACCAAATGAAGGAAAGTGTGTGTTTTGATATTCTAGATTTAATTAATTTCCTGTATATTGAAGCAATTTAGGCTACAGAGCTGACAGAGTGGGTACACAACAGCTCCATGACAAACAGCTGGGCTTGTGCATGGATTGAGGATATCTCCTTCTTGCTGGGCATATGAGTGACTCCCATTTGTGTCAATGCAAGCTTCATCACTTATATAATGAAGGATATACTTTTAGGATTCTTGGTTTCCTCGTTGTAAAGTCTCTCCAGCTTCCCCATGTGCTTTCCTAGAGCCCACATTTCCCAGAGGTCCTATGGACAAACTTTTGTCTTGCAGATGGTTGCAGAAGATGTGAGCAGTGAGAAGAGGGTCAGCAGGACACTACCAGCACTCCAAAGTCAGATCTGGAACAATGTTACAGCCTGATGTCTTATACACAGGTGGTGAAATGTGCTAAATGGGGTGCCAGTATGGGGTGATTAGGGAGAATCAGGAATAGAAGAACTGTCAGTTTTTATCTAACATTTTCCTGTGCATTCTTCATTGACCAACTTCTGCCTCATCTGCTATGAGCCCCCCTTCTCCTCTTCCCTCTATCTGCTTTGGTAAAAAAAAAAAAAATTCTTTTTTTTTAATTGATTCAGCAAAGGTTGATTATGAAACTCTGTGACACCACATGGCCAACTTTGAAAACAGAGCCAGCACAATAAAAGAGCTGAGGTCAGTTCTGCTGTGAAGGTGAAATGTAAAGCAGAACCACAAAATGGATTTTGCTTTTTAATCACTTCCTCCTGAGATGCATTCAGAACTAATCACAGGGGAAAGAAAAGGTGACTTTTCACAGACATTGTGCCCTAAGGTAACACCTCAAGCAGTGGAACTGACGGCAGGCCCTAAAGTGCTGTTCACGGTGAAGCAACAACTGCTGCTCTCTTCTTATGTGTTGGGACAGAAAGAATCCGTGTCTCTATCTTCATTTCCCTCAGAGAGCAGGGATCCTGCCTGGAACAGGAGCTGCCATTGTAATGAAGTACTAGATTTGCCTTTGTACTAATTCTTTGCCTGGATTGTCTCAACAGCTCCTTCGCTTGAAAGGTATGTTTATACAACTTAAATATTATTAGACAATGTGTATTTTGGTGAGATGAATAACAGCACAAAAATTGCCAGGCTGCCCTAAAGTAAAAGACCATGTATCCCATATTTGTCTATAGTAATGACTAGCTGCTAAAGCCTCAGAGGGCTGTACAAGGTACTCCCACCCATAATGCATGAAACTAGAATCCTTCTAGTCTGTGAAATGTTACGGTTTGTNATAAAGTCTCTTGGTAAGCCTCAGATTATCACTGTTACCTACAATCCACGCCACCTTTACCATGTGTTCTCTGAGCCCCCTGTATAAGATCCCATTACTGGTTCTTTCACTGTTATCACTTGCTGAGCTCCCCAGAGAGAATTCTCTCTTTCCTCATTTCTTCTGGTTTTCTTGATGTTTTGATATATTTCCATTCTTCGTAACAGTTCTTTCTCTACCACCTCATAGTGTCCCTTGAAGTTTCACATGTGCATTTCTACTCCCATAAGATCTAACCATCATATCTCTTTCCATCCTTGATCTTGACTGCACAGCAAAATCACTGTTCACTACAAGTAATTCCTCCAGTGGTAATGAGGGTTTTCAATTACTCTCTTAACTTTTCTGTTCCAGTAACCCAACACATTTCTTCATCCCGATTTCTCGCTTCTCCTCTTCTCCCTAAGGTTCTTTTCATCACAATGCAAGCTCTACTAATCATGTGAGGAAGGGGAGTGATTTGGGCTTCTATGCTTCCTTGTACTTTAATTGCTCATGGGTTAGCAACTGTGAGAAAGAATCCAGTGGGTAGGGATTGGCACCCAAGAATCTCCTGTCTTCTCATATCAATTTTTTCCTGATGCACATTACCAAAACTATCAGAATCTCCTTCCTTCTTAGGTATGGTAAGCCAAAGCCCATTACCAGGTAGCACTGCAAGGAGAGAAGGAAGCTGAGACATCCACTCCTCCCACACAGTTAAACTGCTACCTCATACGTTTCTCAACCCACCTTGTTTACTTTTTCATATCCACTCTTAGCTTCCTGGTCTGATGTGTGAATTGTAAACTTACTGTGGAAGAACTGTGTGTTCAGGTTATTTGTTTGTACAGTGACTTGGACGAAAATAGTTTGATCATAGTTTGTAAGTAGAGCCAGGTAAAGTTTCATTCAAGATTAAATCACAGATTGATCATATGATCTGCAGAACAGTCTGGTCTCAATTAGGGGTAACTGAAATAGCAAAATCATCAAGAGATTAATTAGGCCAACACAAATATCCTAATTCTAGAATTGCTGAGTAGCTCTGTTACTTACTACTGTTTTACTCGCAGAACTGACTAATTGCAAGGCATCCCACATAAATTACAGAATTACAGAGCAGCTTTCAGGGTTGTTTTCCAGGAAAACTGATTTGAAACTTCCTGGATGAATATTAGCCACTATCTTAATAGAATCAGATCAAGAGAGCCCCTCTTCTCTTCTAACAGCAAGGGAAGAGGTACTACAATATAAAATAATGAACACTTTGTCTACAAGCATGGATCATTGGGTGTCAGTGGGAGCATGGGAGCATATGGGTGTCAATAAAATAAAAATTAGAACAATTAGAGGAAACACATAAAATGAAAATATGATTCAAGACGTTCAATGATAAGCATGTTTAATACCAACAAAACTTCCAAATCCTAATGCTTGTAACATGGTGCAGTCTCATTTCTCCATCTCACCCTTCTTCAAGCCATGCCTTTCCCAAACTGAAATAAGACATAAAAGATAAAATCTCAGACCTACTGAATTTGTGAAACCAAATATCAGAGGGGGTGATCAGTAGGAAAGTAGTCCTGTGCCTGTATCCTTGATCTTCCAGCTACAGGTGTCAGGGTGTTTTTGTGAGTGCTGTTGAAGTCTGCATTTTTCTTCCAGCTCCTAAATGCTCTCCCACCCAGGACCTCCAGCTGCTCCCAGGGTTCAGCTTTTCTTCCCCAGGTTCTCTCAACCTTCTGCACCTCACAGTCCCTCTTTAACTTCCAGTTTCCTAGTGTGTTCCAGGTTTATATGAGGTCCGATTTCTTTTTCACGGAAGCATGTCTTACTCTCCATAAGTTACCTGTGGGGGAAGCCTAACTACTTATATCCCAACATTTGCAACAATATTTGAGCTTTGGGAAAGTTTATTTCCTTTTACAAAGATCCATCCATGGGATGTGGCTGAAGAGGAGTAGAAGAATGGTAGAGAGAGCCTTGCAGTGTACTAAAAACTCTCCCATTTCTTTCTCCCATAGCCTGCTTGTATTTGGAAGGATCAGCAAGCTGAGAGAAGCAGGTGAGTAAACAATACTTTGGATCTTAATAGATGTCTTTAATGTTTCTTCTCTCCCCGTCATGCCCCTAGACAGACATGAAGATGCTGGATTCAGGAAGGAAGTTGGTAGCTTAGAGGCTGTGACCTGAATAGTCAGCAGAGCGACACAGAGCTCAAGTAATCTGCAGAGAAGAAGAGTTACAAGCAGACACCAGGCTAATTTCATCCATGATTCAATTCTATTAGTCCCAGTAGATTTACACCACTTGGCTTAAATATAACTTATGAATGGCAGATAACTTAGGTTAAATGAAAAGGAAAGAAAAGAATGGAACATTTGACAGTGAATCTGGTGAACAATTTCCTCTTTTAAAGGCTCAACACTTCCTTCCATTGATATTTTCCTTACAATAGAGCATCTGCACAGATACAGAGAAATTTTTCTCTCCCCCAGAAGATTTTACAACTGTTTTGTGAGTGAAGCCCCATAGGTTACAGAACAGATGTCCTTACACATTTCTGTATCACTTGTTTTCTGTGTAGCTACAACAGTGCCAAAAATACGATGCCAACAGGATGCACGGCACTGCTAGCTGTTTGTCTTGGCTGCCATTTCCATTATTAGTATGTGTGTGTATCAGGATGGGAATGGATGTTTCCAGTCATTTTTTAGCTTTCCTCAAGTCAATTGGCAATTAGTAAATAGCACTGAAACTTGTAAATATTCTTCCTGTTTCTCACTCTGGGGATTAAGTGTCTTATAATGACAATCTAGTAACATTAGATCATTCTTTAGCAAGAACAGCAGACAGGCACTCCACTAGCCCATATGCATTTCAGATCACATCCTCACGATAAAATTTTCACATTTGTTTTAACACAGTATGTGGCTTGTGTTTTTCCTCTTAAATTTATATTACATTTCAGCTTATTCCATGAAACTGAAAATTGTAAAAGTTTGTTGTTCTCTGCGGCCCTTCCAGTTGACTTTACCAAGGAGGTCTGAGACAATCCTAATAAACACACTGCTTCATACTGTTATTCCACTGGCGATATGCCTCCTAACATCAGTTTTCTAAGTACATAAAAAAACATATTCATCTTGGCCTTAATCAGTGTTTTCTGAAGACATAAAATTAAGGGCAGAAACTGCAAGACTGACTTGTCAGGGTCCAGAGAAGGTCATGAAGGACAAGATTTTACTGTCTTTAGTAGCTGGGTCTTAGTTCAGGACAGAGTTTGCAGAGTCAAGTGATTCATTGTGGTCATATTTCTTGTAGTCACATGCCATATGCATCAACAAGTCTCTGTTGCTCAAGTTTAGGCTTGAGAACATGTTTGCATACCAGGTTACCATGATAGACAGATAAAACTTTAGTCCTGGATTTTAGTTTCAAGCCAAAAGCCTAGACAACAGCAGAGTTAATGCATGAGCAAAACTGGAAGCAATTGTGTTTACAAACAAATCAATGTTTATTTGTTTTCTAAATCAAAAGAAAAAATGTCCCCCAAATCAGTTAGTTTCTTTCCCTCTCCCTGACTACTGAGGCCTCAAAAGGCATTATCAGCTGTGCAACAACATTGCAGCAAAGCTGTCTGCATCAGTAATGAGATGCACTTCATGACTTTTTAATATATGGGTTTTAATTTCACATTTAAAGGCTATTGAAAAAAAACCCCAGCAATATTACAGCTATAGAGGTGAGTTTGAAGGCTCAGTGTCCCAAGACTGAGCAACTATTTAAACTCGTATGTATTCAAATTATTGTTCTTCGAGATTGTTTTTGATTTCTCTAGACAAAAAATTTTTGGCTAAGCTTCCACCTGGCTTTAACTTGCCCACACCCAATACTTTATGCATACAGAAATGCACAAAGAGAAGATATATTTGTTTGTGTAGACTTACGTACATGCACACAAAGTAGCTAAAATTTGACTCCTTAACATACCTATTTAATTCTCTTGGATTTGTCAGGTTGGCTACATACACACTAAACAAAAACCAAATATTGCAAACAAATCCCTTTTTCCCACAGCTTCTGTTGTAAATGAATTTACTCTATTGCATGCAATAACTCCTGCTAGGAGTTTTCATCGCTTTCCTTACAATGTGCTCTTCTCTCCAGTTGATTAGATTTCATGTGAACCAATGTTAAAATCTGTTTGAATATTAAGTTCAGAAAGGCTTTTCACAGCACACAGTGTAAACCTTAATTAAATGACTTTAAGCTCCTTCCTCATACGGTTTATGATATGCATGAAAAACACAGGGTTATAATCTGATTAACTCATGTAGTTTACATGGAAATAGCATTTTCCAAACTGATTAATCTCTGCACAAAGGCACAGTCACCTGATAGGCACTACACTTAAGGCTACTGATTGCACCTGTCAAGAGAAGGAGCTTGGAGGATAGGAGGAGTCCACTATTTTCAAACAAAGAATGATGATTCACAGATGTAGCTTAGAACAAGTCCCACGTAGTAGTTAATGCTGCCCCCAGGCAACTCAGGCAGCCAGGATTTAAATGACACACAATCCATGTACAGCCTGACCTTGCCAGCTTTCTGGGGGTGATCCTAAAGTAAGGATTAACTGTTCTTGAACATTTTTTCTAACATATTAAACAGAGCTTCTATCAACAACAGCATGCGTGTCACCTTCTTCCACCTAGTTTTATTGGGCACGTGTACTCATTCCTACACACCTCTTAATATTCTGAGAAGCGCATGGAGTGAAAGACACTATTCAACATGGAATTTTATTTCCATAGGTTTTGATCTTCAACCTAAATCCATCTACTTCATCTACTTAAGTAAAGGGACTGCTTAACAGTTGAGAGAGTCAAATGGGCATAGCTTATTTTCCATGTGAACCACCACACTAGAAATCTGACCACCATTCTTGGCACCATGAAGTAATTCCAGGAGTAATGAATGGTGACGCATTCTCTCAAAGCCCAAGAAAGAGCTGCATAATCATCTGGGGTGAGACAGTTCTATTGTTTTAAAGGTGATACAAATCTTTCCAGTCACAAAGAGAGCAAAACATGCTGAAAAGCACCTGTTTAAAAATTAGTAAAAGGTATGCTTTTTTATGAAGAGGATTTAATAAATGATACTTAAAGTCAAACACATCTAAGTTAACACAATATAAGAGATCAATCCAGCATGGAGAGGTTAGTCTAGCTGCCAAGTTTAGGTTGTGTTTTTACTTGGGGGTAGGAATAAGAGAAGAAGAGATTGCTAAAGGATCTATATGGGACTTGGACTGTACAGGACTGTTCCTTAATCTGTGTCTTCTCAGACTCCTCTTGCACACATATTCCTGGTTGAAAGGGGCAACATATTTAAATGCTACCAAGACTTTTGCCTTCATGACAATTTATGCAGGAAACCAGTAAGTTAATGCTTCTTCATGAACGTCTCAAAAGAGCTTTCAGGTTCAGTGCCAGTATCTACAGAAGTGTGTGTCTACGTCCTCTAATGGTGAAGTGAGGTGTGAAAGTTGGGCCCCAGCACCAGCAGTTAAAATAAATCTTAAATACTTAAAATAGAATTAAAAGTTAAGTATATCTTTTATGAAATATTTCCAGTACCTTTTCAGCCTATCTGCTATAGATTTTGTCTAGAAATCTGGAACTTCTTTTGAAGTAAATTTATTTCTAAATTCAAAACTTCAAATTTTTCCTTTGGTTGCTGCAATTCCAAGAACAAATACAGAAAGAATCATACATCATCACAGCTTACTTATGAACATGAAAGAAAATATTTTAAAATTAAATTTCCAAGTGTTTACACTACATATATACAACAGCATTTTACTAGACAGCAATTAATCTTAGATTAATCTTGCTTCTAATTTTAATCCTTAGACAAAAGCTACCTAAACACTAACTTTCAGAAGGAGGTAGACATCTAAGTAATACAGGTGCTTTCAGTAATTAGAGACTTCCAAATGAGAGTATTTAGATGGCCAATTATTGTATCAGTAGGTAGAGGTTTAAATCATGCAACTGAGACAACACTCAAGCATGATTGAGAAGGTGCAGACAAAAATTATAGGAGAATTTAAGAAAGACAGATTCAAAGGTAAAACTGAAAACAGAAGATTTTGTATCCTCAGGCAGAATCCTGCACCAGCATTGAAGAAAGACCATGAATCATTCTCTCATCACTGATGGCTGGAAAATATCCTTGTCAGCTGTGTTCTCAGAATGATTTGGTTTATTTATTTATTTATTTATAGGCATTTCTCCACATCACTGCAATAGATTTGCAAGTCTACTGTCATTAACCCTATATGTATTGCAGAAAATTTTGAACTCTTGATTTTAAATAAGTGGACTGAGATGCTTGACTGCGTAAGAGTTTAGAGTGACTTCTAAAATAGGTTGTATTAGAGAATCCTCTTATTTATCTGACCTCCCCAGTTACATCCTGGTTTTGATGTCAGTGCCACTGCCTTCACTACATAGGCATCAATACATAAATGACCGTGTTATTCCTGATGAGGGAATGGGCCCTGACCCACATAGTAATGTAAATACTAGAATTCTTTTAACAAAATTAATGAGCTATAAGCATTTATTCTGTTATTTAAGTGGTTTTCTTACGCAATTGCTCATGCAGAGGGGTCAAAAAAAAAAAAAAGATATTAAAACATTTTTATGAATTCCCAGATATCCACACCAAAATAGGTATGCAACAAGGTTCAAGCTATCAAGTATATTACTCAATACTTACATCAACATGGTTAGTCTTTCACTTAGTAAACTGAACTTGTAAAAAACACTCACTGATGTTTAGATACTTTTTGCCTCTCCTTGCAAATATCCTCTTTTTCATGAGACAAAGTGTCACTAAGGAACATAGGTAGTTCATTTAATGCTGTTTTTAAAGAGAAGGAAACCAAAGAGAGAGAGCATGAGCACAGAAAGGGCTGGCCCAAGGTCAGGCAACAAAAGTAAGAATCAAATTACTAGTTTACATGCATTTTGTCATAGGCCAAGCTAGAAAGAGGGAGATTCTAAATAAAGGTATTTAATGATAGAAAATTTTAAAAGTCTGCACTGCAGCCATTTAATTCAAATGCCTCATTCCTATCACTATCACTCATCAGGCTATCATTTTCCCAACAATGCAAAACATTTTCTATGACATAGTGAAGAAAAAGACTCCCTTTTAGGAGAAGATGACTGGTGAGAGCCTCTCGGAATTTTTCTTGCTGAAATATTCTAAAGAGTACTTTCCCCCCCGCAATGATTAACAAAACTACCTATTTTTTTCTTTAAGCTTGATGTATTTTTATGTCTAAAGACCATACACTTTGCTTTGGACATGGGAGCAATTTCCTAAATATCAGATTCCTTGGTTTTAGCAATTTTAGAATGAAAGAATGTTTGTTCTCTCATACTGAGTCCATTACCTTAAATTTTAAGCACTTGTCAGTCTAAACATGACTAGAAACTTTGGTTTGAAGACAAAAGCAATAGATTACACTTAATGCAAAGCACTGGCCATTGGTTTCTTCAAGCAGCAAATTGTAGCTGGAACAATGGGGGAGTTTAGGGCTGTAGATTCTTGCATTACAACATCTGTAATGAAGCCCATGTACTAAATTGTATCCTATCTCTGCTTCTGTGAAACTCTACTCCTGTGGCCGGCACACTGGCATTCCGAGAAGGATACTTCCACCCTCAGAGCCCTAATGACCAATCCCCCTCTTCATTCTCCAGGTCTCATTTTACAAGTGTGCATGTATGTCCAACAAAGTACCAAATCTAGATTGACAGCTAAAAGCATTATATTTAGCATATATAGCATGTAATTAGAAATTTGAGTGTTTCCAAAAGGAAAAAGTTTTTGATTCTGATCTTAGAGTATTCTTTCACTGCATTAGCTGGTATTTTTTTCCTAATTGAAGTTGATTTAAGTGCAAGCAGAGTCAGACCCAAGAGCTACAGGACAAACTTCTCATCTGAAGTAGTTTGTAATATAATTTTGTCTTTGCTAACTGTTGATGGCTTGTCCTCATCCCATTTTAACCTACAACCATCAGCTCCTTTAATGGAAGTGTCTATAAAGATCTTCTCTAAAATATGCTTTTCCAGCACACTTAATGTCTTTTAATGTCTTTCCAATTAAATCCAGATGTGAAAAGCTTAAGGAACAGTTCTCAGGACTGAAAAAGATGACATAAATCTTGCAGCTGACAGAGATCCCACTGAGCTCAGTTGGGGAAATTCACAGAGGACTTCTTGTGGGCCAGAAAAGCTGCTGGGTATAAAGACAGATGTGTATACTCCTATTAAAAAAATTTAAATAAAAACTGACTCCTACAATGAGGTATCCACAATTATCAAGGACATTACTAACTCAATCCCTCAATGTGCTGAGCACATCCTGTGCGGTACAAATTTCCCTCATCTTTTCGGGAAGTTTATCAGAGTTGAAGGGGGTCACATCTGTTTGGGAAAGAGCCCCTCACCTTTCAGGATTGCACCTCTTAAACCAGTCTAGGGGCTGATACTGGAAAACACCGTCTGTCTTGCTCTCTTACTGCTATCAACAGGGAGATAACACACTCTGCAAAACAATACTGAATTTCTGTCCACTCTCCTTTATCTCTTCCATAATCAAGTTAGCATATTAAATTGTGGTTTTATTACAGAAGACTCCCCAAATGTGACATTAATTATAAATTCTTACCAGTCTGATGGGAAACTGGGCATTCTTAGTAGCTGACTACCACTGCTGTGCAAGTGCTGTTTGTGCAGCTGTCAATTTGGGGTTTGTTTTGCTGTAATCACTTGCACACCCTTAGGAATTTTTTTTATTTTATTTTAACAACAGTACATCATCTTATTTTGCCAAACACAAACTATAAATGTGGGCTTAGATCAAGCCATATCTTTCAGAGGGACAGGAAATGTTCACACACAGTTTGTATTAAAGAATGTCTCTAGAAAACTGCCCAATGCTAACAGCATTCATACTTTCCTACCTTCCTGCTACTTACTTAGTTATTTTTCAGATTAGTAAATTATCCAGACAGATCAATGATTTTTAAAGAGCTACATCCTTGTGAGACATCAGAAAAGAAAAGAGGAAGAATGTTCCAGGACAGAAGAAAAGCCCATTTATAACTGAAGCTTAAGTTTGGGTCCATGTTCATTAGCGATGGGAACTTCAGCAGTGACATTTTGGATAGTATTATTTAATTTCTTCACATTTTTCTAATGTCCATACAAAGGTTTTAGCATGATTTGGTGTCATGAGGGAGTGTATAGAAATACGAAACTAACTACCTGAATTAAAGGACAATCTTACGTCCTCAAGTACAAGTGATCCAATACTGGGATCTGAACAACAGCGCAAACCTAACACTGAAAGCAGCACACAAACTCTCTTGAAGACAAAATTCCTCTGGTTCACAGCTTGCTTTACTTTGCACAATGGCCATCACTTTTCAGACTATCACTCCTTCAGGGCTGAAGGCTGGATCTGACTCCCACCAAAATCACTGCTTCATGACCATCACTCAGGAGACACGAGGAATGCCCTTCCCTTGGAATGAGCTGCTGCTGCCATGAGGATCCTACTCTTGGCGAGCTCAGGGAATGAGCTCAAATCTTTTGCACTTTGCTGCCAGGGACCACCAGGCCAGCTCTGATTTATAGCTTTTTCTTTACAGTTTAATGATACAAGAATGTTCACTTGTAATTACAACAGCATTTTGTTGGCTCCCTGCCTTCACTTGGGTATGTGCAACACCATATCCTTCATTCCAGCCTTTTTTATGTCAGGACCCCAAATTTGAGAAGTACATCAGTATTGCAAGGATGCTGCAGGTCTTGCTGCTCCTTAAAGAGGGGACTTGCACTTGCACTTGCATATTTGTTCAGAGGGACATGTGAGCATCTGGATCTGACATTCAGCTAGGAGTCTAGTGGAAAGCTGGTCAAAATTCTTCCTCAGAAAAATATTAAATCAAGAAAAAGCTTTTTATCAGAATGTATGACTTCTGAAAAAAGGTTTTTTAGTTCCAGGATAGACTCTTCAGTCAGAATATCACAGACAAGTGCGAAACATAACCACTGGGCTAATGACTGCTTGGTGTGCCACATTCAAATACTTGTTGATTTATCTCTATGAGAAAAATTTAACAGGTCTCTAGTTTATTTAAAAGTGAATGGAAATAATTGTACTCATGATGTGTTTTGTGGGATAAAAAATCTGTTTTGTTCAAAAGAAGGTGACCCTGCCATTAAGCTGCTGTATCACCTTGAAGAAACACTTTAGCTCCATATTTTTCAGACATACACTTAGCTCCTGAATTTGAGATAATCAAGCAGTACATTTCCATCACTTGTGGTTTAAATTTGATTTTGTCATTTTCAGTAGAGGCATAACCTCCTTCAGAGAAAATTCCAGGTATTTTAGGTACCATTTAATAGTTAACTGTCAAGCAATTTCCAAGTCTTTTAAACAAAGAATACTTCTGTGCTAGCTTAATTTATAGAGCCATATATGTCCCATTTTAAGTGGATGTGATTAAGAAGAAACACTAAGCTTAGATTATTCTACTAAATGAGAAAACTTTAAAGCCAATAAACTGTATCTAGGACTTTAGCTGGGAGATGAAATAAAAGGCACATTTGTTCCTGGTCACTGAATTTTTAACCCGGGTCTGTTGCTCCTGCTGTTAAGCTCCTATACATTCCTTACTAGCCCGTAGTGTCCAGCATTCCCAGCTCACAGTGCTTGGAATTAGAGGTGAACTACAAAATAAAACCAGGTTTTCTTGAGAGCTAGTGTATGGAAAGCATCATATATTCTGACAGAAGGAGGCAAGTGAAAAAGTTAATTTTTAAAAAGAGGTCTCCTACAGATTTTTAAAAATTTAGATTACATGTATAAATTCCGACCTACCATTTGGGTCTGAGAATTCTGGCAGTATCTGAAAAATGGAAAGATGCTGCTGAATCTGGTGGGTGATTGAAAGCTGTACATTTTCTAGCTTCCTGGTACAGAAAAGGAGAGGTTGAGCCTCATGCTCTGACTCAGGTCTCTATATCAGGTATGAGAATACTTTTCAAGTGTTCCAAAGTTTGCCTTTACTATACAACAAGCAGGAATGAAAAAACCTGGGTTTCTAGAGAAAAAAAATATCACCCTATACTGTTTCTGTCCCTCCTATGCCTTTTCAAGCTTACATTCTTTTTTCTTTTTTTTTTTTAAGTAGAATATTTTGACCTGCCTTCTTGCAATACAGGAGCTGTAATATGACTTCATTGCTTCTCCTTTTACCTCAAAATCCTGTGAGGGTATTTGGGTATTTCCTTAAGGCAAAATAAAAAACTAATCTGCCTTCAGTGACTCATCACTCCAGTGATCAAGTTAAATGATACCATTGCAGAAAAGTCTCATAATACATATTTTCCCCCTGCCTAGTCAAGTGCTGCTATTTTACACACAAATTCAAGCATTTCTTAGCAAATGTGTCTTGAGGTGAAGGATTAGTCTTCACTTAAGATCAGTAGCAACTTCCTTCCTGTGTGTTTTGTGAAGCGGTAGATGTAATTTTTATTGGATTATTTTATATTTTCTACTGCTTACAGGTCTCCTTTTTAATGGAAAGGCCAAATCTACCCTCTGATTCAACTTCTGTTGCTGTTTTTGTGCTGCTTTAAGTAGGAACTGGCCTTGTTCACTTGGATTTGCTTTAGCCATTAACTCCTACTTCTGCACAGGTAGAAAGGTAAAAAGAGTAGTAAGAGGCACCTTCAGTCAACTCCATGATTGCTGTCCTGGGTGCTTTTCTGGTAAGAATGGTAAGTGTTGGGTACTGTGTACTTCAAACAGTGCTTCAAGAGAGAGAGCAGGAAGCAGATTTCCTCAAGAACTTCTTAAATTCAGGAACATCTCCAACTGGCAGGTCACTAATGAAGATTAGATGCTTCTTGACTCTGATTAACTGAGTTCTGCATCTATGGACCTGCTTTTCCTCCATTTACAGTTACAGTCAAAAATATAGATATATGACCAAAAACTTTACTAAACAGCTGGGTTTTAGACTGGAAGATCTGGTAACGGCTATTTTATCATT
Source organism: Pachycephala philippinensis (assembly GCA_013397055.1). NCBI lineage: Eukaryota > Metazoa > Chordata > Aves > Passeriformes > Pachycephala > Pachycephala philippinensis. The sequence goes on along the minus strand of VWZT01005798.1, from coordinate 64,349 downwards.
TCATCCTAGCATCTATTATTAAAATTCATTAACCACAGCTGTCAAAAAGAGCTAACTCAAAATCTTGCTAGTTACAAAATAACCTGTCAGGATAAGATTCAATAAAAAATTCAGGTGCTTACAAATTAGGCGCTGTAAGAGTGAAGCTTTAAATAGCAAATCCCTGGAATAAAATCAAAGGTCTAAAATTAAGCACTCAGCTTTTTTTACTCAGAGTTAAGATCAGAGACAGGTTTCTCTGAAGAATGAGCTGAGAAAGCTACATGGTGAGTACCTGCAGGCAATGAAGTACTCCAAGCCTAGGGGTGAACTCCTGGTCCTCTCTGGAGTTCAGCTGCAAAGCCAGGACCACAGGCAGAGGCCTGGCAGCTTGGTCAGCTGGTGTCCACAATATACAGCCCTCTCCTGCAGCCAGCTGCCTCTTCAGCTCTCCCACAGGCCTGAGCAGAGCTCGCTGTTGTCATTGAGAAAGCGACCAGCAGAGAAGTGGGTGGAGGTAAGACTCCCCTTTTTTGTCAATGGCACAGATGTGAGCACTATTGTCCAGAGTATGAGACATACAGATTTCAGATTTCTTGGCTTTAGGTCAACAAGCTACATATCCTACCTCCTAGGTGAGAATCTAACCTCCAGGAGCACTGATAGGGAAGATACAGCAATTCCAAAAAAAAAAGAAGTCAACATACATGGATCAAAGAAAAGGAGGAGTCTGACTCCATAGGCTGATCACAGCAGTTACCGAGCTGTTCTGAGGATCACCCCATGCTCCCTAGATCATTTCTGTTCTTTATCTAATTGATACTTCAGCAGTAAGCTCAGAAGGGATGAAAGCAGGAATTGCAATCCAGTACTTCTGCTTTTGGGGGCTTCTTTAACTGGTGAAATGCAATAATATTCCTTCTCATCCTTTGTCTGTGCAATCCTGAGTATTTTAAGGTTTTGTTATGTGAAGGCTCTGCTTATCTGGGAAGGTAGATAAATAGCTGTGCATGCATTTAGACAGTCTCCTGTGACATGTAATTATTAATACCTGAAGGCTGTGGGAAGAGCAGTGTCTGAGTTCACGTTTCCTGAGTAAGTCTATGTTACTGAGTAAAGCATGGAAACCACTAGCAACTATCCAACCATAGCTAAGAAGGAAAGCCCTCAGGATGCTGTTTCATTTAACATTCTTCTGTATAAGGCATGTTAATGAATATACAGCTCTATCTTCATAAAAGATTTTATTAAGATAAATAATAATAATCCTTCACTGTTCAAGCTTTCTTTATGCAAATGATCCAATAAGCCTGCACATGTATGCAAACCCTTTGAGAGGGTTTCCAGGATCAGGATACAAGCAATTTTACTGTGCCATCATAGAGTAAAATTAAGTTAGTTAAAATCAACACACTCAGAATAAAAGCAAAAATACTAATGCCAGTTAAATGATAGTAGAGAGTAAAACTTTATGTCCAGTCTCAGTTAGCTCTAAGAATTTAATAATTTTAGCTGTCACATAAACAATAAAATCAGAGCATGAAGGAAACACTAGAGTTCTAAGGCTACTACCAGAAGCAGAGAAAATACACGCATAATGTTATGCATATTAAACAGTAATATTCCTCAAGCACGAATAAAACCTAACTGAAACCATGCTTGAGATAACTGTCATGCTATCGAGTTACAGTAAAGAGGAGATCAGACTTATTCTTTCCTTCACAATGAAATCAGTATAAACAAATCATATAATGTTTAGACACCAAACTCCTGAAACAAAGAAACCTAGAAAATCTCTTAAAACCACCCACAGACTCCCCATGATGGTCTGTGATTATACAACTGGAGAAGATCATCCAAACTGTGATGTAAACCAATGTCAGTCTGCAAAGCATAGTACTACAGTGGTTCTAACAAAAAATAAAGCAAGTCCCTGGAAGAGCCATCAGTAAGGAATACTTTCATACTTACCATCCATTTTCCCTGTAAATGAGGAAAACTTTTTTAAAACTTAGAGAAAGAACTTAATCCCTACACTGAGGATTCAAGAGACACACTCTATTGTGTGTTTTTACTATACTGCAAAACACATTCAGCTAAACAAAAGTGAGCCTGGGCCCGACCAAAAAGGAAAATACTTCTTAATGGACCCCACTGCTTCTTGTATTTCAACCTGCTCCTCTATGAACTCCATTTTGTCCTCCTTATTTGTTAAGCGGATATATTCACCTTCATTTTTAGAAATACAGATGCAAAACAGCATATTTTTTTCCCTATGGACTACTCACAGAAAGAAAAGATCCAATGCTGGAACCTTTCAGTTCTATCAGTAAAATACAGTGTTTCTGCAGACCATATTTCTACCTCAGATCTATGGTTTTACTCCTTGCCTATCACCTGGAAGCAAACTGTTCTAGACCTGAAAAAACATTTGCCTGTCTAGAGGAGATGTAAAAGGGTCCAGCTCTCTGTCTGTAGGTATGGACTAGAAGGTGTAAACCTCTGGGCACTTCTTGGGTGAGGCTTCAAAAGATTCGAGACACACAGTACTAGGGGTGCTAAAGCTATGGACTAACCCAGCTGCCCTGAAGGTGGGGTCTATGACCTATCCATCTTTTGCCCTGTTTCTACTCAATTTAGATTCCACAAGGCTAAAACAATGTTTTTCTGAAATAAGGAGCTAATAATACAACACAAGCCCATTTGCAAATGCTCTGGCATTCCTTTCTTTCTAGCTATGCCATAGAGGAATTTGATACTCAAATGTATTCAGTAAAGAAACTCACTTCATTAGAATCAGCCATCCCTGAAAATTGGTTAATAATTTATATTTCCCTAACATTAATTTCATTCTTGTCTGTAAGCCACAATTGACTGAACTGTAACTTGGTATCAACAATGGGCATTAATCATACAAAAGAAAACAAAAGGAGCAGTAATGAACTGACAAAGCTTGTTAGTCTTCTCCAGTGAGGGTGCAACAATTAGCAATACAGTGAATATCAATCATTCAAATGCTGCAAAAAAATCTCTATATAAAGAGAAGAAATGAAAAATGGTAGCTGACAAAAACTCAACAATCTTGGAGAAAAAAAATCTAATTATTATTATACTTAGCAGACTGTGAAAGAACACTTCATTAAGAAGATGGCAAAATATTTTGTACTAAAATTAATAAATTCTCATTCTTAAGAAAGTATGTTCTGCAGAATTTACACAAAGTTTGTTCTTTCATATAGTCATATATGCTCTTATATTGCTATATTGCTAATCTTCAGTCTTTTTCAGGTCTTATTTACAATATCATGCCTGACCAAAAGCTGTTCTACTGGTATCAGTGTTACCAGCAGCTGCACACTGAGTTACCAACACTCTTGTACATGAACAGTGGTTTTGGTGAAACATAAGAAAAAAGATTCTATCTGTTCTTCATGATCACTACCTCTCTCCTGTTTTAAGAACTGCATTGATTCCATCAAAGCTCATCATATATGAAGAGCTAAAGTCAAATAATTTCCTCCAATATTTTATATGATTTTCCATACAAATTTAACCTACAATGTTTATAAATAAATATAAATTATTATGAATTCTAAAGACAAAATACAAAAGTGAAAAAATGTATTTTTTGAGTTACATGTTCAATCAAATATAATTGTCACCCTTCACTGGAGTAGGGACAGGAAGTCTTCAATAAATTTCAGAATCATTTGCTGATATTTTCTACATCAGAGTTACAAGTTTACAACATACACTGCATATTTTAATAAACAACTTGCTTACTTGGCTAATAATTTCTAAAAAGAGCAAACCCCTCCTTATAACAGCTGCAGTGGCCCAGATGTCACAAAAGCAGAATGCCTCTGCTATGCAGGGGAGGGGCAGGCCTTCCCTTTGCAGAGGCACGTGGAGGTCCCAGCCAGCACAGGCACATCGTGCCTGATGGGGTAAACATGGAATGAATTTATTTGCTGCTCTACAGATGGCAAAGGAGCTTCAGACATGGAAAACAGCAGTTCCAGCCCCATGCATCAGTTTACCTGCTGCCCTACAGTGCAACTGCCCAGTTTCTCTGATTTGGCAACAGGTTCAAGATTTAGCCTTGAAAAATCGACTCCACAGAGAATATGATGTGCACATGCCAAATAAGAACTTACCAAATAGTCAGAGTTGCTTGTTTCTGATGAACAGCAGTGTTTGGCAGGCAGAGCTGCTACCCATGCTGTTTGCTTTGTGGGAAGGTAACATTTTCTATTGTGGTCTCTTCAAAACTCCTAATACACTGTTAGACTAAAAAGACCAAGCAACAAAAACAGCAAAGCTTCTTCCTTGGAAAGCATTGTGGAAGGTCCTATCTGGTACTGCTAGAAACTTCCCCTGGGAAGCAGCGGCACAGAGCTTCTAGTCTCCTCCAAGTTTATTAGTCTCTCTGTCCCTAATTCATGTTTTTTACCAGTTCCCTCAGCAGTGAAAAATTAGTCATTGTGCCCATTTGACTGCTGCGCTGCTTCAATCTGCAGGTTGCTTTGGCTGAAAGGATGGATCCTACCCCTGGATATTCAAAGAGATAAACATGGTGTCTAAGGGAAATGGAAAAAGCAGGTTTTTGCCTCTAACATCCCGTAACTGGAAAAGGGTAAGCAGAGAGAGGAGAGGCTTGAGATCAGACAGAATCTGTGATCCTCATCATGCAAATGAAGGATTTAGTCATGCAGTTTTCTTTTTGGAAAATGCTACCAGTAAGGAGTAACTTGACAGCTGCACTCTCATAATAGCCAGTTTGGATTCCTTTATACTCTTCAGTCATTGTTTTATTACTTTGCATTTAGATGTAGAAAATTCCATGCACCTGCACCATGCAGCATTAAAGCCCATATCTACTAAATCTGCCAACAAAGAAGTCAGTTCAGCCAATGGAATTATTTGATGTGGTCACTCACTACGAAGTGGGTTGAAAGCACAAACTTCTCTCAAGCCCACCCCTGTGGAAACAAATTGCAGCATTTTACTGATGTGGGCAGGACCCAAGCGAGTAAAGACAATTTGCAGCACACTTGAAAAATAAGTTATTTTTGAAACAAAGAAACAAAGTTTCTTTGTTCAGCTTTAACACGTTTCTTGACTTGTATTACCACTTCTCCCTTTCCCATTCCCAAGGAAGTTTCCATTAATCATCCCTCTAATGGAAACACTTGTGTCTGATCACTGAGCAGTGGACACAGGCATAGTCTGTGGGCATGCACTGAACAAGAAGCCCAAGGGAAGCCTAGCTGAAAAGTTTGGGAAAGCAAGGATGCCTTTTTAAAATAAACTTTGGAGAGGTCAGCGGGACAGCAAGAGGTCAGCACCAGGCAGCCATTGGGTGGATGGCACAGGAGAAAGACAACAACACTTGTCATTAATTATATCTGTTGGAATGCTACACATTTTCCCCCCCAAGTGGTAGTACTCCAGACATCCAAGCACAATCTCTCCCACGTCCTACTCGACCCCAGGCAGGGCACATGCCAAGAAGCTTTCATACGCTAAAAGCCAAGAAGTAGCTAATACAAGGGGAGCTTAAAGAATTTAAATTGTCCCTCCACTTGGAACATTTTTTTCCTTTACTTTCAGGCCATCTTCATGACTGTCTCCTTTACCAGTGAAATACATATTTCCTTAGAGCTAAATATGGCTAGATTTCTGTGCCCAGCCTCAAGCTAACAAAACTCTTGACTTTCATTGGAGAGGAATAACTACAGGAAACTGAACTGCTCAGAAGAGCTCCACTCCTAAAATCGATCCTGCAAGATCCTTGCACAATGTCCCACTTACCCAGGTCTAGAGGTATCTGATCTGCAGAGGTGTTGTTTCCTATAAACACTTTTTGCAATATGTCTGCAGATGCCAGAATGCATCACTGCTGTCAGTGCTCTTGCACTGACAGCAAGAACCTTGAACCATCCCTATTTATAAAGCTAACTGTTTCATAAGCAGCAGTATCTTGTATTTTAATAAAAACCCCAATAAACTCTTGGTTGCATAAGAAATGTCAGGCTAGTAATCAATGGATGAACCCATTCTCACTTAACCCTGAATTCACCAAGCACATGAAGTTAATTGTCTGTTGTGTGCATAAGGAGACAGGTATCTCTAGAGCACAATTTATCCTCTCCTCAGTATGTAGATGGGAGGAATGAGCCTTTGGAAATGCTTCTCTCTATACTTCCACTACAGAAAAACTCGTAAAATTAACCCAACCTAGAAGCATTGGAGGCATCTGAAAGGTATGCAAGATGCTTTAGTGACTATAGTTTATGAGGAAGCTTTGAGTATTATAACTCCAGCACAGTAGTTATAAATCAAAGTAGTTGTAAATAATAGTAGTTATAAAATATGGAATTATATTACCTGTCCATGTGGTGAAAAATTCTGCTCATTTCTGCAGAGTGGCCAGAGATCTCTTGAAATCAGCCTGTGGGGTTCTTTAGTGTATGTGAAACAAAAAACCAGAATTGGGGCAGGGGAGAGTCCGGACACCTCGTACACTGCAGAACCCTGTTTTGTGCTAATGGAACTGGACAGACATAACAACCTGAGCAAGATGGATCTGGATATGCTAAGCCTTGCTAATGGGTTCTGATTATTGAGGGGGGAAGAAAAGTAAGGCCTGCACTGGGGCAGGCTTCACTACAGGCTACACTATTCTGGGGCTTAAGGACAAACTCCCCTACTATGCAAGCAAACTCCCTACCTTAAATCCACATCTTTAAGATTGCAGTAGAAAATAATATATCTTTTTGTAGAGAACAAGGAGACTTTTGGAAAGAGAGAACTCCTCCATCAGATAAAAAAACAGATCGTGTCTGTGTTTTCACTTGAATGATGTATCCAACAGGGAGTATTTAAACTGAGTGTCACTGTCTGCCAGCTCAAGCTCCAATTTGGGCTTTGAACCCACTGCTTTGGAGCCCAAGTTAAGTCACTAGACTTTTTTGAGAGGTCTTCCTTAACTTTTTCTGTGTAGTTTTCAAGCTTTCATACAGTCATAAAACATGGGAAAATTAGGCTCACTCTACCAACATAAAAATATTGTGGAAGGAAATATATGCTGTGGTAAGTATCCACAGGAAAGTATTAATCATTTTTTTCACTAAAAAAAGGAAAAACCACCCAATTCTGAAAAAGTAGCAGCACTGTAAAAGTAACTTGTTAGACGGATAAAGAACTCCAGAGTTTGTCTCTTGGAAGTCTGTTCTTCAATCCCACAAGAATTTTGGGATTTAGCATTTAACAAGCAAGGCAAGAATAGGGACTAAGTTACATACAAGAATTTAGAAAGCAACTTGTCCTGCTTTCCCCCCAGAATACAGCAAACAAGCTAAATAATGAGCCTGGTTGTGTTGATTTAAACCATTTGAAAAACTACACTTCTGAGTTGTGCTTGCATTAAGCAGAGCTGGATGCCAGGCTTCCTCAATATTTTGAGATAGTCATCTTAGCTAGAAACTGCAGGAGACAGAGAGACAGGCCTAAAACATCATGTAAGCACAGTGAATTCACTACTCAAAACCCCAAACAGAAGTGGAAAAGACACCAAATCATCAATTTCAAAAAGAAGCACCCTCAGGTAGTAGAAGTAATTCTTCAGATTTCACCTGAGACCTCACTATGAGAGCAAGTTGGCACCACACCCCAGTATGCTTCCTTCAATTTAGCTCCACGCTCTCTCTCTGATAATGAGCATTGATTTTCCTGGCCTATGCTACTTGGTCCAGTGATGAAAGTTACAGGTTTGTGAGATTTCTATTCTCTTCTAGGTATAAAGCACATTGATTCATGAATTCATAAAGCCAGGAGGGAACTTGAGTTGGTCTGGTCTGTCCTTTTATGATACTGCTGTCCTTCAGTGTCGACAAAAGAAATCCTATTGTGTTAAGGACATTTAGAAGCTTCTTTCATGGGTAAGCATTTTTATGTTCAGAACTCATTCTTTGTCATCTGAATTTATGTAGCTTCAGATTTTTGCTAGTGGTTCTAATTACATCCTTCTAAGGTAGATTAAAGAATCTCTTAGGAAAAAACAATTTATTTTCTAAGTATTTTTCCTTACAGAATCAAGCCAGCTCCCAGTTTTTTCCTTTAGACATTACACCAAATGAGCTTCCAAGTCTCTCACCAGAAGGCATTTCCCCCACTTCCTCGAGCAAATGCCTTTTTTGTGGCTGTTTTCTCCACTTGCTTCAGTGTTTCCATATCCCTTCAAAAATGCTGACATCAGGACTAGATGAATTCTTCCAGCATCAGCTTGACCAATGCCATGTACAAGGATATAACTTGTAACTCATAATTTCTATTCCTTGTTACATTCATGTTCAAGTACTGCAATGGGACTTCTTACTCAATTGCCCATTTTACACGACCCCTGATCAGTTATTTACAGGCCAAAATTCTCTGTGCTGGCAGTATGGCTTTGATCCCTTGCTCCTTGATGAATAAGTGTGCAGTTAGCTGAGTCAGAATGCATTTTGCGGAGTCAGCAAGGCTTACTGCATTGTGTTCTACAACTTATCACCATTTCACACCCTGCCGGCCTTCGTGCTATCAGCAAACTTTACCAAGAGATGATTTTATGCTTACTTCCAGACCACTGATGAACATACTGCCTATAATGTTGAAGTGTTTATTTCTGTATAGTGTAGAGAAAGAACAACACAGTCTGAAATATTTGAAAGCATCCACTATTCATGGTGCTTTTAATCTGGCTGGTATCTAAGCCTCATCCAGCTTCTCACTCCCTCTCCCCACAGTGGGACTGGGGAGAGAATTGGAGCAGCTAAAGTGTAACAAACTCATGGGTTGATAAAGACCATTTAATAAGTGAAGAAAAAGGAGGTAGAACCATGTGTTGTAAAGGCAGTCACTCACCACCTCACACCAGCAGACTGATGCTAAGCCACTTTCCAAGTGACGGTTATCTTGGAAGGACTCTCTCCCTGCTTTATTGCTGAACATAATGTTATACAGCATGGAATATCTCCTTGGCCAGTCAGGGTCAGCTGTCCCAGCTGTGTCCCCTCCCAAACTCCTGCCCACTCCAAACTGCTTGCACTGGGGCAGGTTGTGAAACAGAAAAGGCCTTGACTCTATGCAAGCACCATTGAGCAGTGGCTGAAGAGTGACTTGTTACCAACACTGGTTTTGTCACAAATCATAGCTGTAGTCTCATACAGGATGCTAGGAGGAAAAATAACTGCATCCCAGCCAGCCCCAGTACACTACTGGACAACAACAGAGTGATTACAGGTGCTGAATTCAGATTGTGAAAGCAAGCAGTCAGGTTGTTTACAGCTCTGCTCTAGCCCAAGGAGGTGTCTACTTTATTTGGGTGTACAGTATATAAAGTTGAAAACAGCTTTATATCCTGAATTCAACAGCCTGAGACTGTAGATTGTTATAACTAACAAAGCTATGAATGCCCACCTCCTTTAAGCAATAGCGTTTCTTTCATGAAAATAAAAGCTATACCTATAATAAATGACAGAACTCTTTCCATATGAGACAAAGGCTGTTTTTTAAGATGAGTTGTGCTTCACTGGACTTGTACTGTCTTTTTTAAATACAGATTTTTACACAAATCTGATTTCCTTTTATTGCCTTGCAGTCTTAAGCTTCATCTTCTGCCTGCTTCAGTATTTGAAAATCAATTATTTCAAAGTATTAATGTTATGAAGAGTTGGTTGCACAGTTTACCCTAAAAGAGATTGTTCAAAACATTCAAATTGCTTGTAATTATTTAGTGGCCTCACTTAGATGTAAAAACAATCACTATACTTACATCTTACTCTTTTATTAGCTTACCAGCTCATTTAAATTTTCAAAACTCATATACTACTCACTGTATAGTAGCAGCCTGCACTGTCTCAATGACAGGATATTAAATACCCTGCACTCTGTTTCCATTTAGTGCAGAAAGGAATCTAGGTCTGCTGCATCCAGAAATGGAATTAAGTTATCACAGAATATTGATTTCAACATTGAGAAATGATGTGTCTTTGATGAAAAATTTAAATGTGAAATAAAGTTAAACTAAGATAGAATGTCATCTGTTAATTTCAAAGAGTATTAGGAATATGAGATGAAATTAAGATCTGAAAATTCAGGTTTCTGCATCATCCTCACTCAACTGTGATGTTATTACTGGCCAAAACAACTTGGTTTTGTTCCCATAGCTTAGCTAAAAGTTTATTTGTTGACATATGATCTCACAAAAATCTTTCTCTGCTTTGGGATGGGAAAACAGCTTAGACATCCAGCCCTTCCTTTGGAAAGGTTTTGTAAAGGCTCCATTGCTTTGGTCAGACTTTTGTGTCTGGGCTCATAATCTGGGAAGAGCAAAGCCATGAATCCCTCACAGTTATTATTTTATATAAAGTGACCTGTTCCCAGGCAGTTATTTCAACCAGGGAGGTTGGCAAGACAGATGGGGGTAATACCTACCTATAGTATAATAGGCTCTTCCCACTAAGCTCCTGAAAGCTGAAACACTGTGGATTTTCTGTCTTATAAATATCCAGTTTAAGAAGAAAAAAGAATCAGATTATCCATGAATTTAAGTGATACTGGGATCCCATTACAAGCAGAAACTTTTTTACATTCCATTGCCCGAAGCGTTTTCTTGAATTATTTCTTGCAGAGTTCAGATTGTTGAACAATGGGATTTGAAGTTTGGAGGAGGAAGATTTGGATACAGTGGAATTATTTGAGATGTGAACATCAGGCAGGAGAACGACCACAGACTTTCAGCCCTCTTCAGGACCAGACCCAGCATATTTCACTCACCCTGGTGACTCCTCCCGGGTCTGCATCGGAGCAGTTCCAGGGGAGCACCTGCCCAATGCCGCAGAAGCAGGTTCCCAGTGCCTGCTCCAGGGCCTTGCTGCAAGGACCTCCCTGGCCCACCTACGTGGATTATACCCAGGGAAGGTCAGGCTGGAACGAAGGCCAGAAGGAAGGCTTGGGCCAGGCACCTGCTTCTTGTCCCTGTATGAGGCTGAGAGACAGACAGAGTGTGTACCAGCCTCAGGAGTTCAAAAGTGATTTTCTAAATAGTGAACTCAAATATTTTCAACAGTAGTTATATCAAATGGATCAGAAAGTTGGAGAAAGTAGGTTGGTGGACATTTTCTTTATCTGACCATACAGATTAAGAACTCCATTATTCTGAAGTTCATTCTTTTCTAGACCTGCCAGAAACAGGATATCCTGAATCCAAGGTTTCCACACATGAAAGAAACATCAAATCACATTACAAATATTCAGGGAAAGGAGCTCTGGTTTATGAAAAATCATATTAAATTCTCATTATTATTTATCAACAGTGTCCATCCTCAGTGAAAAGTTTCTAATTTCTAATGTTTTAAGTTTGAAGGAAGTACACAGGATAATTTTGAAAAGTGGATTTGTGTTCTTTCATTTAATATTGAATCTGGTTTTCTTTTTTTTTTCCCTGAAGAAAGGAACACCACTTCTTTTTCTTCTCTTGAAATATTTTTTTCTCTCTAGTTCTGATGAAACTTCACTACTTCTGATGACGGAGGAAGTGGAGATGCCAACATTTGATGCTGATTCAGAGGCACCCACCACATGCTATAAAAGCTGCTGCCTGAAAGGGATTATGTGTTCCTTGAACTATTATACGCTTAAGGAGATATGAATAAACTTCCAAATTCCAAAATGATTGAAAAAATAGAAATACTCCCACAGAAAAGAAAAAAAAAAAGGAGATCCAAAAAGAAACTTGAAGAAATGGAATCAATTCATGACAAATTTTGCCAACACATTTCATATGAATAAGTTGTCAGATGTCCTAGAGTTATTTCTACAACTAGTCTACAAACAGGAACTGTCAGTACAAGAAAAAATGGGTTTCATTTGCTTATTCTTCAGTTCCAGAATATTTACAAACCTGTAGCAAAGGATAATCCAAAAAGACTTTTGTGTTCAGGAGATGACACAATGAAGATTCAGAAGACTAGGTTGATCTGCTATAATTTAGAGCAGCATTGAGTCTCATTAAGCCATGCTAGACACTGCACAGACCATACATAAGTGCTTTGACCTCATCCTCTAGATCCTGCATCAGAGAGTGATAAACATCTGAAAACTGACCAATTTTTCAGAGTTTTCTCAGTCAGACATTGTCTCTTACATAGATGTGATGGTCACTTTTCACTGAGGCTACTTTCATTGTCGTAACTCTCAATCATCTCTTTATATTAAATAACTTCAGGTCACTATGCTGGTTTTAGTAAGTGCAAATTATTACCTACTTCTTGGTTTGAAAGTTCAGACAGTAGAAAAAGTTAGACCCTTAATTTCACTAGTCCTTGGCATTTATCAGAGGATTTTTTTAAGCAGCGAAGAATCGTAGTGGCTGAAAATCTGAATGCAACAATCCGGGAATTACTGAACCAAGATATTTCATAATATATTGCAGTTCAATTTCAGTATAACCCTAAGCTTTATTGCATTCTTCTCTTTAGAAGCAAATTTGCCTTAGGCATAATATTTTTGACAGTCTAGAATACATCCTTCATAAACCTAAATTCATATGGTAAGCTCTTATTCTTAAATCCAATTTTATCCTTATTTTGGGGGGGAAAAAAAAATATAAGGATCAGTTTCTATACTTCCCCTTAGCTGCTTCAAAAAAAGGAATGCAAACTGACAAAGCGTCTTTATTTCTACTTATTATTCCAACTACTTATCTGCAGTTTGGATCATGATTGCTTCTATTTATACTGGGAGCCTACACATTGCACTATTTCTGCATGACTGCTTGTCAAACAAACACCTCAAACAACGATAAACAGCTCCCTTTCATAATTAGAAATTCAGAATTTTTCAGGGGAAACAAGTGAAACATTTTTTTTTTAAATAGAAGGTGACTGAGTTGCGAATTGGAGCTGTATGCCTCAAATTTAGTAACTGAGACAGCTAGAAGTAAACCAAAGTCCTAAAATAAAGATCAGGGCTCACAGTACATAAAGTAAACTTTCAGTAATAAAGCATGTTTACACATATGAAATATTCAAAGTTTGTAACATACTATGTAGCATGTGGCTACACTCTGTAGACATACATGAAAAGTACCTCAGGTGATCCTGTTCTGACTAAAGAGTTATTGATAATGAGCAGTAAATGAATGGTGGTTTTTTACTAAGGGAGTACATAAAATTGTATATGGGTAGCTCTGCCTCTGTTTTGAAAGGTTATAAGAAATAGGATGAAGGTGAAATATCAGTTTTGATTTACTAAGAAGCCAACATTTTAGGTCTTGTTATAACAACTTTACACAAAGTACAGACAAGAAAACAAAACCTGAACAATATTGTATCTTAGGAAACGATGCAATTAAGTTGAAGTGACAGTCAAATTTCTATCTGAAAATTAGGGCAGCTGATGGGGAGCATTGACACAAACTGTTTTTAGCCTTCTCCTAAGAACCTGAGGTGGCAGTGACATGCCCTATGGGTCTGGCTCTCAGGACACTCTCCATGACAAACTTCCTCCTTCACACACTGTGGAGCAAAGTAGCACTAAAGAATTACTTGAGAGAAAGTCTGTCAGCCCCTATAAATTTGGGAGGAAAGGCACAGACAATTTTAAGGGAGCAGTACTTGATTTCCTTCCAAGGAAGCTAACATAATGCAGTCCACTTGTTAAGAGCCTGCTGTGGCAAGGTGTTGAGAGCTCTCCAGTTCAATGGGCTGTAGTCAGCGTGGGATGCTGAGCACATTTCAAGTTGCTCCCTGAATCATGCAGGCATCCAATATGCTCACAACTGTTCTAGCAGTCACCCTAAAGATTTGCACATAACCCACGGACACAAAAAAAAGAAGGTTGAAGCATATGGCAAGATTTTAAATTTCTCTGAAAGACATCAGAGAACTTTACATGCAACCACAAAATATTACACATTCAAATGCTTCAAAGCTGTTTGTAAAAGATCACTGTCATACTGTGGGATTGATTCCTCTGTCATTCTCCTTTTGCTTCAGTAAGCCCCTGCTGAGAATCTGAGAGTGCATTGGCTCTGCAGGTCTTTAGGCAGTAGCACTTATTGAAAGATACCAGCAAACACAGAGCTGTAGTTAGACTGATGCCAGCATAACTCTTTTAGAGGCTAAGGCAGGTTTATGTATAGAAGTCCAATGTTTTGCAGATTCAGATTTGTCCTGTCATGTTCACAGGCTGTTTGCTCCAGCTGAGAAGTTTCAGAGGTGTGCATGTTCCCAGACAGGTGATATGACATCCGCAAAATGCTGCTCTTGCTCTCAATCCTTTTCTCCCCCATTCATCTTGTGTGACCTGCAAATGCTGAAAATGCTATCTAATCCTAGAAGGTCCTTCTAAAACTAACTTACTGCCAGTTTTGGCCAGACAGCTGCTTTATCTTCCCCTATATTCAGAGCTCAGAGTCGCACCCACTTTGACTGACAAGAAGCAAGTTGCCTTACCCTGCTAATCTTTGAGATTGTCACAACAATTCACAGTGTGGCATGTTGACAATATGGCTAAACTCAGACCTTCTGCTCCAAATGCGAATGTCCCTCACACTCTGGATAAAGGAAAATCTTTGCTAAATCCTTATCAAAGCAATGGTTATAGTGATACTTCTTTTGGTGCCAGTATCTGCTTAAGCAGTTCCTTGCTCCTTCTCTCTCCACTCCTCCATCACCATTCCCCAGTGCTGCTCCATTAATTATGCTGCTACAACTGTATTTCAGGACATACCAATAACCAGCCTACAAATAATTTGGCAGGAAAAATGAAATTATGTTTAATACTGGTCAGTCTCCCCATCTCATTCTTCCTGCAGGCCCAAAGAGTTGCACCAAGAGAAGGGGTGGTGTGTCAGGCGCACACACCAGTTTCACCACTAACAGATGGTCTGCGCAACCATGCCCAATGAGCTACATTAGAAACATGATTCACTGGGGAAGTTAATTCAGCTGTACAGGCTGACTCACACCAGGAACCACAGGTTTAATGTGGAATAGTGCAATTATGCTACCCTCTACAGAACACCAAGGCTAGTTTGGCAAGACAGCTAAGCTGACCTAACACCGTGGCACTGCTAAAACTGGCTGTCCAACCTCTCCCCTCTCAGGCCATGAAGGTGCTCCTGCCCCAGACCTCCACCACTATGGCACCTGACTGACCCCCAATGGGAGCTGTAATTCTAGTAACATATTTTTATAGGGTTAATTTTTTTCTAAGTCTAGAACTCTAAACCGAGTCACCATGGGGACAAGTGCCATGCAAAGGAGACAGGGCAGTCATGCAGCTGGGAGCAAGATGGCAGGAAAGGGATGAGACTCTTTTGGTAGCAGTGAGCAATCAAACTGGTTTAGCTTCAGTGTCAAACTACATAATGACTAACGAAAACACAAAGAAGTTCTACCTATCTCTCAGTCTCCAGTGAGCATAAAAGGGCAAGAAGGTTCATTTTCCTGGCTTAACGTGGTGGCATGTGTTAGAACCCGGCAAAGAGAGTGGATTAATTTCTGCTGAAACAAGAGTTTTGGGAGGATAACAGGCATGGCTCATTAGCTCCACTAGGGGTAGGGGAGGGGAAGGTGGCTTTTCCCCTAGGGGCTTAGGTAAACACAGAATTTTACAGGAAAGTGCTTTAAGCAGCCAAGCTGGAGAAGAAACATCAGAGTAATGTTTGCATCTTAGCTGTTTTTTCAACTAACAGCAGAGATATACTCTGGGGAAATTACATGATTAATTCTGCTTATTCTCTATCCCATGCAGCTTGTCATTTTTAATAGCCTTTTTACTAATTCTTTAGTAAAAGGTTTCTGAAATGCAGCTTCTCTCAGCTGGTGATTCGACAATATGGAGACTTTGACAGTAATGGCAACTATGGAGTAAGAAGGTTTAATTTGGCATCCCACCTAGCCAGAGGTTTCCCACTTCTTATATATGCCTGTGCACTGAATGAGAGAAGCCAGGCTGTATGGATGAAGAAGGTCTTGTCATAAACAGTTATGGTGCTTGGAAGTATGTCCTTCTACTCTGAATACCTGGATCTAGTGGAAGATGTCCCTGCCCATGGCAGGGGAAGTAGAACTAGACAATCTTTAACATTCCTTTCAACCCCCAAAATTTTATGATTCTATGAATACAGACAGAGGAACAACAACAACAAAATGAATTAGAGTAAACTGAGAGGATTATTTCTCCCTCTCTCCCCTTGCCCACAGGACAACATCATCTGTGAGAAGAAAGACCTGGATTTTATTTTCTATTCTTTAGATTTGTTGTCTTTTTTTATCTTAAATGTTATTTTATAAAAATATGAACAGTTTTAGGTAATTTTAAGGTGTATTTGGAATTGAGCTGCCATTAGTTAGTATGATAGAAGCCTAATTGGTTATACAATGAGCTACAGGCCCACAGCTCATACGTCTTACATTTAATCAGAACATTGGACATTTTTATTAGCACCTATTTTTAAGTAGTTAACTCTTCGGTTATAACACTAAATACCGGTTTCAAGTCAAAAGATCCAGTGAATTTAGCTCCAATCTTTGGCAACTTCACAGAATGTGGCAACAGCTTGGGCTGTGGGTGACAGTCTGCACAGCCAGGGCTACCTCTATGGACAGATGTCACCAAGCTTGATGAATTTAACCCAAGAGGTCATCGAGAGCCTAAGCAGACCTCAGCATGACAGGGGAGCAATTTGTTTAGCTTTTGTACCCTGAATAAAGGTTTAGCAATAAACTGACAACCCCAGTTAGCAGCTTACAGCACCGCAAGTGGACTTGAAACTAAGTGCTTCTTCACTGGTGACAAGTTTTCTCACAAACAAGGTCTGTCAAGCCAGTTTTCCTTTTAATTCTTCTAACCGAAGGTTTGGGGATAAACTACTGCCATTTTAAATGAGACGAAACTGTGACTTCTCTGTTATGGAATCCAGCCCTTCAAAGTTCAGACAGTAATTCCAGGTTGTTTTCTTATCCAGTATTGCTTATTCACCTGTTACCAGCCCCACAATGTTTCCATTCAACAGAGAAAAATTTGCTTGATTCCTACCTCTCAACAAACAGAAATTAACTGACTTGCTTGCAACCATGCATGAAGACATTAGACCCAGCTGCTGTACATCTATAGCAGGCCTC
The DNA here is from genome assembly GCA_013397055.1 of Pachycephala philippinensis. Lineage (NCBI taxonomy): Eukaryota > Metazoa > Chordata > Aves > Passeriformes > Pachycephala > Pachycephala philippinensis. The sequence goes on along the minus strand of VWZT01005798.1, from coordinate 47,193 downwards.
AAGTTAAGATTAAAGCAGTGTGCAGTGCCAAGTAAATTGACCTAACCAGCAGTTTTCTCTGGAAAGAATACTGAACAGGACTGTAATATACCTCCTCTAATTTTCTTGTGTCAGCACTAAAGATAACATTAGGTATTTGCTTCACATCATTTACAAGGGAAAAAAGCTTGCTTGGGAAAGTGTAGCAAGGAGCTGAAGCAGTAAGGAAAAAAGCCTGGTGAAATGCAGGTTTGTGGGAAGGAATCTGGGACAGAAATAGGGAAGGACATTAAAGCCTTCCCTTTGGCATTAAAGCATTCACTTTGGCATTCACTTTCTCCAGAGCTGCCCCACACTGTAAAGCTCACGCTTAAAGAGAATCGCCTGCACAAAGCAATTCAGGACAGGTTCCTGCTTCACTTGAGCAACCTTATCCCGGGAGAGAGCTTGTACGAGGTGTGGATTTCACACCGTTTCCCCATGCAAGCACAGCCCCAGCAGCAGAAAGGCCCCCGGTCTCACCCTGAGACTGGGTTTCCACGCGGTCCCTGCAGCCGTCACGGCACTGCCAGCAGAGATTACTAATTATGGCAGCGTGGGACTGCAGTGCTGACACCTGCCTACCCAGCCTGAAACCTGCAGCTTCCTTCACAGGGCCTCCTGCAGACATCACATTGGAACAGCTGCCAATCACCCATGCCCCAGGACAGATCCGTGCAGCTGACCTGCAAGTGAAATATTTCCCCCTACTAATCCCTGAGAGCCGCCAAGGGCTCCCTTTAACAACTTAAGATGTCACCATGTCAAACAAAAATGGTACTAATTTCTGGTTATGAAGGGAAAGTTAAGTTTTGTTTCCTAATAATTGCTTATATCAAAGGAGAAGAAGACTGAATCAGTGACCTGTTCTTTGCTTTTGGTTTTCTTTGAGCCCACTGATCCTTGGGACAGCAACAGCCATAGGAATCACAGCTTCCTAGGGCCTGGCAGCTCCACAGTGCAGCAAGTGTGTTGTGTTACTGAGCTTGAAGTTATGCCCTAGTGAGCAAAGAGCAGCAAGAAAGCTGAGCAGTGCACGGCCAAGGGGACCAGGGATCAAAGGATGCTCCATCTCCTGGCTTTGGTGGGGGGATAACAGGACAGGCAAAATATGTCTGCTAAATATGGTCTGGAGCTGGTATCATCAGTGGGGATGTCTTAACCTACACTGAAGGAAGAAACCCAAACCAAAACACGAGCTTGGAAGTGCGTTAATGTTTAGCTATTCATAGCCCAGCTGATCTGTCAAGCCATGTACTTGTTCCCTCTGCCAATAAAATTATAAGGATCTAGATATTTGGGATTACATATGAGAGGGAAATCTTAATGAATTCAATATGGCACCTTCATGTTGCTTATTTTATATGGCTACTCGAATACTTATATTTTAAAAATATAAATGTATTCCTTCTGTGGAGACACAAAAATATGGCTATTGGCGCTCTATTGAAAAACAGCTTATGTGGCAATTTTTAGCTAGATTTGGTTTAAAAATGAACTATGCACATATAAAAAATACATATTTTTCTAAAGGGAGAATTTCAAAGAGCCTTTTGAAAATTAGCTATGCATTGGAGCCAAATATTTTACAAAAAGAACTTGGAAACAATACACTGGCATTTTTTCTTGGATTACTCTCAAACGGAGGCTTCTGGCTATAATAGTATGCAGCACTTGCATGATATGGACAATTGCCTTGGGACTGAGAAATCAATTCTGCAAAGCACTAAAAATGCTGAAGATCAGCACTTTGTGGGATACCACCGATTCTTTCTGGGTCTAGTTTGTTGCTGAGACACTCAAACTGACTTAGTGCTACTGATGTATTTCAAATGTTAAACATAATCTGCAAGTCTTAATACTACTTTAGCAAATGGTTGTTCCTTCAAGCATCTACAGATAAATCCTTTAAAGTCTCTTCTGCAAAAGACCCATGTTTGTGAGTATGTACTTCAAGGAAAGCTGTGGATTAACTCTGTAGGCCAAGGTATATGCAACATTCTAAACCGTGTTTTACTGGAAATGGTTAAATCTATTGCTTGGGAATTAAATCTATTGCTTGGATGAATTAATTTTACAGAGAAAACATTTATGAAAGAATAACCAGGTAGATGTTTGTGGCTTAAGAAGATGTAATGGCAGATAGAGGATATATTTTATAAAGCATATATAGACTACAGCAATTTTACAGAGTCTTAGATTGTTCAATTATTCAGAAGAACTTAACCACCAGTTTTTCCTATTCATCTGCAACACTTCTGAAACAAGCTAATACTTACAGATTAAAGTGGTGCTCCAGGTAAGTAACTAGAGTCCAAAAATTTTATGGTGAAGGTTTAGAGAAGGATTAACATAAGTAGCTGTGCCAGTGCTGGTTGACTTACAAATACGTACCCATACCTTGATTTTTCAGAAAATATTTGCTCAGTTCTGAAAAATCAGTTTCTCTGATGATTTTTTTTTTTAAACCAAAGCATCTCTAATACAGGTCACTTGAAAATTTATTCTTGCTTCCCACTATAGCTTTTTGATAACTACACTTTTTACACTTCTAACTATCAATAGTGAAAGAGTGAAGAGAGAGTTTCTAAAAGTGAATCTTGTCAGCAAATAAATCATTGGTATGCCACTTAAATAGCTTCAGTCTTGGCATGCTAAATATTCATGCTCTGATAAGATTTTGGCATGACCCTTTAATTATTCTTGCAAAGAACACAAGTAATTAAATCATGAAGTACTCAGTTTTCCTCATTTGGTGTTGGAATTGGTATTGTTCCCAATCAAAGGCAATATACCTATTTGCATAACATCACTATTACCATTACAATGTAAATAAGGCAGTAACTCTCATAAAGAGATACAAAATAAATCACTAAAGCATATTAACTCTGCAAGTGCTAAGAGTTCAGCTTTGTCATTCTCTCAAAATAGGGAATAATGCAATCTGCTCTAAAATGCCTATATAAAGGCTGAAGAAGTAAGCTGCTTTCCTTACAGAGTTTCTCAAACCCTCTTCTATAGCACAATTGGCTTTGTGTGTGTTTGGGGAGAAGGTGTCCAAAAGCTTTGTGAATTATTCGAGAAATCTCAAAGTATTACAGAGGACATGTCCCAGAACACTTTGTCCCTGGCTCGGGGCCTCTGCTCAGCAGCACACACTGAAGGAGATCATAGTCTGAGGCCCTATAATTGATGCCTGTTGGTTATTTTCTTTGCACAGATCTCCAGCACCTGCTTGCTTCCTCACCATAAGTGCCAGTGTGATGCAGAAAAGCAGTCATGTCTGCACTCTTTCATCTCTGCACTCTTTCTTTTTCACCATGCTTTCTTTTTATTCTGATCTCTCTGGATTAGGGGGCTAAGGATTGGGCTCCAGGTCCCAAACTGTTTTGATCCTGCCTGTAAGTGGAATGCACACATGGAAAATTTTGAGTGGAAGTGACCACTTACCTGTTGGTCTGATACAGAGTCACGGAATCACAGGATTGCCAGGGTTTACCTAATCCAACCATCATTCTACCACCACCATAATCACCCCTAAACCATATCCCCACATGCCACATCCAGATGCCACTTGAACATTTCCAGAGATGGTGACTCCACCACCTCCCTGGGCAGCCTATTCCAATACCTAACAACTGTTTCAGTACATTTTTTTCCTAATATCCAATCTAAACCTCTCCTGATGCAACTTAAGGTTCTTTCCTCTCATCCTTTTATTTGAGACATGGCAGAAGAGACCAATCCCAGCCTCACCACAACCTCTTTTCAACTTCCTTCAGACTAAAGAACCCCAGTTGTCTCAGCTGTTCCTGCACAGGACTTGTGCTCCAGACCCTTCACCAGCTTCACTGCCCTTCTCTGGACTTGCTCCAGCACCTCAATGTCCTTTTTGAAATGAGGGGCCCCAAACTGAGCACAGGATTCGAGGTCTGGCCTCACCAGTGCTGAGTACAGGGGGACAATCACTGCCCTGATCCTGCTGGCCACACCATCGCTGATACAGGCCAGGATGCCATTGGTTTTCTTGGCCACCTGGACACATGCTGGCTCACATTCAGCTGTCTGTCAACCAGCATTCCCAGGTGCCTTGCTGCTGAGCAGCTCTCAAGCCACTCCTCCCTAAGTCTGTAGTGCTGCACCAGGTTATATACCATTGTATAAATTCTGGGGAGGGATGGTGGTACAGAAACAGATATAAATGCTTAGTGTGACCACAGAGCCAGTGCTTGGCAGCTCCTTTTTCAGCTACAAACTTACCCAAATTATGTGTCTGAGACAATCAGCACTATCTGCTGCTGTGCCATCTATCTGCTGCCAATACAGCCACAGCCTGTGGAAAGGAACTGAGGCTAACAACCTCACACAGAAGTTTAGCCTATTTAATAGAGCTTCAAGCACTTGGTTAGACATAGCCCATGAAGACTGAGAAACGTGAAGGCACTGGCTATGAGATTGCCTACATAGCCTTAGTGTGGTCCTTCATATACGTGCAGTATGGCACAATCTTTACATACGTGCTCATTCCATTCCTGTCTAATGCCACTCACAAGACGGACATATCCAAGAGTCACTCTTGTCCAAACATGTCCCATCACAAACCCAACGTTTCACAATAAATAAAATGGCAGATTGTAAGGATGATCTGGAAGGCAGCAGAGCCCATGAAATAGAACATTGTGACAGTGTTTATACTTCCAAGTTTGCCAGCACCATGGAGGCTAACTTCCAGCAAGATGCTGAGCATCCTCATCCCTCATTTCCCTATTCATAACATTAGCAGAATAATATCAGCTTTCTTGGTAAAGTATTTGAGATAGATATACCAGTAAAAAAGGATATGCAATAGGCAGGTCTGTCTTTTGAGAGACAGGAGTTTCACATCTCACACAATCCTCCCTTCTCAGTGGAAAGACTGAAAAAACTCTACACCTTTCAGTTTAAAAAAAATCTAAACATTCCTAATCCTTGGATCACACCTGGAACTATTTATTACCAAGATCTGATCCTCTGATGGGATTAGTTCAGCCTCAGTGTTACAGTAACTCCACTGTGGTTTCACTCGTAACAGGGAATAAAAATACATACTTCTGGAGTTATGTTTCATATTAGATGGTGAGCATATTTGTATGAGCCCTCATTTTCCCATTCAGCTTCAGAGGATCCCATTACAGAGTTTTGTATGGTTATTTTCTACTTCTGCATTGGGTCAAGCTTTCCCCAGGGTACACTTCTAATTCATGGTCTTCTACATTATTATTACCCTTTTGACCTAAATGATTAGCCAAAGTTTGAGGCCCTGAGGGCTGTTTCTATTAGAAGGAGAAAATGATGAAGTCAAGCATCTTTTAGGCATATCTAGTTAAGAAAACACCTCGAAAATCACCCACCCCAGTATTACTCCTGTTTCCTTCAATGCGGGAGATATACAACAACAAAAAAATCCTTGCCTTCCCTTCTTGAAGCTTTTTCAGCCAGCACTCAGACCTTTGTAGGACTGCCACAGTGATTATCTAATTCTTTCTTATTTTCACATTCTCTTCTTCCTTTGAGTCTTCTGGTATGCTTTTTCTCCTGCTTTTTTCTTTCTTTTGCTTTTGCCCTACTCTTCCAGCTATATCCAATTTCCACTGAGATTAATTTCATACCCAGTCATACCCTTCTTCCACTTAGTTCCAGTGCCTGAGTGTCCTCACTTATGCTTTTGTTTTGGGAGGTGAAATGTGCTAGAGTTTAGGGCGGAGGCTGCTACTGTTTGAGCTGCTTCTGGCATGAACTTACCTGTTCCTCAGAGGAAGGATTTAACATTCACCAATGGTACTTTACAAGTTCACATTTTTGGAATGCTGTGGAGACGCTTCTGGTTTGCTTACATACCCCACTCATCTGGCTCCAGAGTCTGCAGCCAAACCAACACTTCTGCTGGTTGTACGAGAGTAGTGAGCGAAGGCAGCAGTCCTGTCCTCCCCCAGCCTCCTCTCCCTCACTGCTTGTAGGATAAACAGCTGTGATAGCTCAAAGGATAGCGTGGCAGAGGGTCAGGAATGAGATGTCAGGAGCAGGGGAAAGGCAGGATGGTGCTTTTGGCACTGGTGTCAGCACACCTTGCTTGAAGCATTCGTCAAACCAGCCTCACCCATTGAAATCTCCCTGAGCTCTGAGCAAGCAGAAATGCTTCTAAAGTGGATGCCAGTAGCTGAGTTCTAATCTGAGAATAGTATGGAAAAGCTGTGAATTTTTAAATTATGGCAGTTACATAGAGTACCGTAAGCATCTCAATGTCATATTTAAATATCTATCCAAAATGAATTAAAGAACATAACAGGAAACATCCTCGTGATGAGTCCTACCTTGATCCTGCACTGACACAAGGGGGTTTTGGTATTTCATAGCCCTAACAGCTGAAACCCTTAAAAATTTTAAGAATGCAGGAACCTCCAAAAGACCACTGTGAAAGATAAGTGCAATTTACAGTGACTTGCCCAACATTAACAATGGCATTTGTGGCACAGCACCCACATCCCCACCTCCTCACCCATCTGATCCCAGTGCTTTCTCACAACAGGAGTCCAACTATTATCTTGAAAGGGGAAAACCTTGTGTGAGTAAGTTCTAAAAATAGCTATAGAGAAGCACATCAGAGAATGCCCTGCTATTAGTTCCTCTTGCAGATGCACGTTTTCAAATAAAACTCCAGCATCAGTTCTTGAGGCAATACATGCAGCATTCTCTAAACTGCCCAAGCAGTTGTGCTATACCTATAACCCCAATCTAATAACACAAATATTAAAGCGGAAAAAGCTTGCATAAAATCTATATTACCACATTAATCTCAAAAGGACATTTGGCTAATATAAAATTCAGCATCATCTTCATTGATGGTTCAGGGAAATAAAGTTGTAATAAATTGCCGCAAGGCAAAGTACTAATGATTGAATGAGGCTATGCAATTAAGATGTAAGTTTTTTAATCACCTTTGAGGTTAAACATAGAAGAATTATGAGTAAAAGGGCAATTAAACGCCAGAACTTTCAATCTCAGGTCTCCTCATCAAAGATTCAGTTACCTAAATTGTTTTTCACTATTTCAGAGGAAGAGCTGGGTGTAACAATATTTCATGCCCCACAAGAGGAAGTAAAGAATACTCTTTCAAACAAAAGCATTACCAGGCTATCAAAATCTTAACAAAGAAAAATAAACTAATCAAGATTGATCTCTAGGGCTCTCAAGTTCCTGAATTCCTAAATGTTAACATTAGGTTATAAAAGGGAAAAGTAGTGCAAAATGTAGCTGTTACCATCTTCATATCACATCCTCAAGTAATATATATCTTAACGAAAAGTGAGTTGCGTGAGCAGTGCATTTGATATTTCTGTACCTGTAACTTTTTACATAATTTCACATGCTCTGTTTAAAAATACTTCCCTTCTGAAATAGTTTAAGATTTATTTTTGAAAAGAAAAATGGATTCACTTATGCTCTGATCCTGCAGACGCTTATATGTCTGACTATCTTTGAGTAAAACTATTCAAATTTAAGTGTATTCAAGACCGTCAAGCCAATTTAAGTTTTCTTCAAGGGACACATGACAAATCTAATACCTAATGACTGAAAAATTAACTAGCTGCAATCTACAGTTGTTCATGAAAGTTATAGGAATATGCTATGCATAGTATTGAAAATAATAACCTTTTTCTACATTTCCAAGGAATGTTAAGATGGAGCAATTTAATAAACTGACTTGTTTTGTGAGGCTTTGTGCCCCTATCTCTAGCAGAAAAAAATGGGGGAAAAGAAACATTAGAAAAGTGGTTTCTCACCCAAGATCAGTAATATTTCTATTACAGCACTGTAAGATTTAAACTACTATATTTTCATCATATAAAAAAATAAAGACCACATACAATTTTCCCTCGGGCAGAATGAAAAAGGGAGAAAAGAAAGAAGCACATTTGACAGATGCTAGTCACTTACTACATGATAAGCTGTTAGAAGGCATATCTATTTCAAAATAACTGAATAAATTCAAAATTCACACCAGTTTGTTGCAAGAACTCACTGTTTTTATTTTAGACTAGGAATGTGTTATTTTGCTCTAACTTAAAATAGCCATACACAATCCTCCTTCAAAAAATACCACACTGAAAAAATGTTCCCTTAAGATACACATGGCAAAACTGATTCTCTTAGTGATTGAAGTGAAACCAAAGTATCCCTAATTAAAAACTTACCTCCAAAATGGACAGAGGAGTTTAGGAAGATGGGAGGAAAAGAAGTATATTAAAATGTGTGCCTTTTACCTTATGCAAAATGTGCTTCTTTATCTTCTCTTCATTTACACCACTGACCCTGTGGCAAGAGTCACAACCGTAGTGTATGAGTTGCACTGTGCATTGGTTTGAGTAATTAATGTTATTTACTACTGCCATTTTCATCAGGCAAAAAGTCAGTTCTCTGACTTTCAATAAACTTACAAGCCTCCTCCCAGAGCTGTTTACAACAGCCTTTCCAGCTTAACATTTCTGAGATATGTAGGCAGCTTTCCTGACACATGGAAAAGAGTGCGAATTACTGGAGTATTCAGCATCATAAAACACAGTCACTGGTATAAAAGCTGAAAATGTGCATACCAGCTTTTTATTATGCGTTTACAGCCCAATTCAAGTTTATGAATAAAGTCTCATTAAAAGTTGAATTATTGCATGTTGGGTACACTGGCATTATAATAACACTAAACCAAAAACCAGAATCAATTGCATTTCTCTTGGCTCTATGCAATAGAGCTTCTCTCTGTACATCTGTAATTTTTAAAAATTCCTCCTGCTTCTTCAACAACCTTCTGCTAATTTTCTTCAATTTTCTGCTCCACTAACTTAAAAGTCATTTCCTTAAGAAAACAGATGACAGACAACCTGAGTGACTGATTATATTGTGCCATCACTTTGTTTTTTCTCTGAGGCCTTGGTTTAAGAGGATGGATGTTAGTGTAAATGACAGAAAGGGGAGCTTCGCATAGGATTTCACTTCTGTTCAAAGACAAGCTAATGCAGCCTCGCTGAGGTGCAATCAACTTGACAAATGGATGCTGTGCAGCCCTGTGCCTCCCACTGAAACCCGAGAGTCTGATTTACACAATATTCCCCCTGTAAACGGAGGGAAGCCCAAATTCCAATCAGACTTAACGCTGCTTGGCTGTATAATGGGTTGATCTGATAATTCCTCCCATATAATGAAATCTGATAATAGTGGGAAAAAATACATCAGAGAGAGTGGAATACATTAATGAACTTGTAAAAATACACTTAAGTCTTAACAGATTTAATAAACAGAGGAAGGATGGCTCAGACCGGGCGTCTTCATATGTGGTCAGCAGTTCTTAGGTTTAACAATGAAGCTGACTGAAAATACAAAGTTTCTATTTACAATTGACTACATTCACCACACCTTTTTTCAGATGGCCAGGAAGTGGGGAAAAAAAAAAAAGGCATTTAAATATCAAAGTAAGGTTTGTAATATGTTTACATGTCTTGCCTTGTTCTGTTTCCCCTTCAAACTAAACTAATTCTATGATACAAGCTGTTTTCTCAGGGAAATGTGAGTCAGATAGAAATGTTTTCCTACACGAAAAACAGCGTTTACTGACTGGAAAGAATAGGAAACATTTGCTGTTAGACTTTTAAGATTTTTTTGAATTGAAAAACAAAGACAATTCCATTTCAAAACACTTCTCACACAAGTTCGACAGCTGGCACAAAAATTAACTGAATGTTTACACTAGAAAAATGTCACAGAAATTTCTATTAAAATCAGTACTTTTTCTGTACCGTAATAAGCTACTCTGATTGTCATTGTTCTCTACAAATAAATATTTTGCCTTAGCAGCTACAATTGTGACCAGAAGCTGTTCTCACACATCTACAAGTCGAGCAGTGCAGGATTTTTTGGGTTTTATTTACTTTGCTGTTGTCACAAATAAAAGAAAAAAAGAAAAAAACTTATGCAAACATTTCATGCTGAAGTGAATGGATTTCAACAGCTGCTGATTTGGTGACATCGAGAACCCCAGTGGAGATGTCCTGCTGAATTAACGTCTTGGAAATGTTAAAAAGAAACTTCAAACAGCCCTGGTTTAGCAGGCGGTCGAGGCTTGCTCTCGGTGGGGATCATGTGAAGACTAGCAGAGCAGTCACTCAGTCATGAATCAGACTTGTCAATAGTTGCCTATTTTCTCAACAGGTGTCTCAATCACACGTCATAATCCTTCCCCCATAGGCTTCTGTTGAACAGAAATGGCTCTCGCACAGGACGCTGCTTTTCCTTATATGAGACATATATTGACTTCTTACTTAGCAGCTCCCTCCTCCAGCCTCTGCTGAGCTTTGTACTTGGTATAAACATGTCTCTCTCGCCTGTGTGAGCCAGCAGGGAAAGAACGAGGACTGTAACACAGGAGCGAGGAAGCTTTTAATCCTTTGTTATTGCTGCAGATAAGCACGGCAAACACCGCACCATCACTCGCTGTTGTGTCAGATAATTATGAAGTGCTGTTATGCTGAGGTACCCTTTGTGAATCCCTGTGCAATAATGCACTTGGTACTCAGACAGAAAAAGGCATCACTGACATAAAATATCTTACGCTAGCTAAAATTGTAGGGAAATGCTTCATAATAATTAAAAAAAAAATAAATTAAAGTTTAGATTAAAAACCCAGGAAGCCACGTTGAATTAGATATTTTTAACATATCTAACTTTCAGTCATGACTCTTTACAGTATTTTTTGTAATTAAATTAATTTTCTTAAGTTTTGAAATCCTCATTTCTTTTATAGGACACATACATTCAGGCAACTACAGAAGTAAATAAAGTCCTATGGGACCCAGATTTCAGAATCCTGAACAAATGCAAGTATTCACAGAAAATTTTGAATTACATACAGTTTTTACCCTATAAAAAAGTGTTTATATCTATGCTTACCCCTATGTTCTTTGAGTCACATCAGTATTAAGCAAAACAACAAAGAGATTTAAAGAAAATTTTCTTGGCTTTTCTATCAAAAAGTAACAAACTAGTAAATATTCTACAACTCCTCTTAAGCTTGCACAAATCATATAATTTCTAATGTATTACCAAACTGCTCTGGGCTTCCTATTGCTACCTTTTTTTCCAATTTTACCTATGATATGTACACAAAATGCTGATGAGTTAAAGCAATTTTCTGTATTTCTAGGCCAGTCTCATCCTGTATCAATGGAAGAAGTGTGCTTGTAAAATAATGTGGGCTGGTTAGTAGCAGCATGCTTCACTTTTATAGTAACAGCTCCTGTAGAAACTACAGCTTCTACATGACTTGAAAATTAAACATAAAAGAAAAATATATCAGCTTTATGTAATGTTTTGAGATCATAAGCTCCCTTGTATCAGATTTTATTAAGATGTTCCATAAGGAAGGTAAACTCTCCAACTGTAAGACTGTGTACAACTTAATAATTTTGAAATATCTTTGAAATGCACGTCAAATGAAGTTAGACAGTAAAACTGGTGTAGTTTGATCATTCCAGCTGTATGTCAAAATCCTTCCACATTGTTGGATAACATGAAAGTGCAGCATCAGTTTCTGTCACCCTCAATTTAAAAACTTTTGATATACTACCTCTGAGCATGGAGTTGTTTAAATACTATCTCTAACATCAGTAAACTGCATGAACCACCTGCACCATGACTTGAATTACTGAAACACAACACTACACAATTAAAGAGATCTCAGATTTCAGCAGAAAAAAACATTGTACTGAAGAAATTTATAGCAAAGGAAAATATTTAAAATGTATTTCAAAAGTGAAATATCATTTGACTGTATATCTGATGTATCCTTCATACTGGATACACCACAGTGACCAGGTATTTTAAGTATGTTGATAGATACTTTTAGTCTGGGCCAGGTCTTGAAAATGCTATGTAAGTGTGTGACTTTACAGACAAGTTACTCCTGTGAATTAATTTTAACTACTCATACAAGTGCTTTGTAAAGACATAGAAATTTTTGCAATTTCTATAAGAATGAATATAAAATATACACATTACTGCCTATGTAGACAGACAGCATGTCAGTATATNTTTTTTTTTTTTTTTGCTTTGGGGCATTTTGCAAGAACTCTGTTCCTAATCACAGTTGTAGTTTCATTTTATTCAACACTGTGTAAGTATTTTGACATAGGACCAGGTTAATAAATTGGTTTCAACATCACTGCTCAGATGTATTCTGCTTCCTGCGCATTTGTAGGAAAATTTGCATTTTTTAAGATTTATTTTCTCTGTAATTTTTGACACTACATAAGGATATTATGCAGAGAGTACGCCAAATGATTATTTAGAGAATACAAATACATTCTCTGTAAATGCAACCTTTAATGACATTTACTTAGAAAACTTGCTGGGCACTGATTGATTGATTCTGAATGGGAGCCCAGCCTCATACAAACCACATTCATCAAAAGCATCCTAATCATACCACCATGTTAACATTTTGAACTTTACTTTCAGTACTTAAGGAATGGAATTCATGAAATAATCAAATTTAGGGGAAATTGACTCTTATTTTTCATATATAAAGACCTACTTTCAACAGAGATAAGGCATTCTTACTGCATTCTCTGCTTTCTCCCAAGCAAAGAGTAAGAATTGATAGGAAGGGAGTAAATCCCTAATGTTGACATGTAAGCATTGTAAAATGGAACTTTCAGTGGGTAATCCACAATGATGCAAGTTCCATCTCATTCAGATGCAGATCATTTATTCCAGAAAAAGGACAACATTAAAAACTTGATATCAAAAGTAACATGAAGGCTAAAACAGCAAATGCTTAGGCACATGGTCAGAATGACATCAAGAAACAGGAAAGTGTTATTACCCGTAGAGATAGTATTGACATACTAGAACTTGACCACAATTAGCTCTAAGCTCCAAAGTTTAAAAGGTATATTGACAGATTAGATGTTTTCTGAAAAAAAATAAGGCAATGATCTTCCCTCTATTTCAAGACTAAAGCAGTTTAAGTTATTCTGCTTATGAGACAAGGTGTGGGAAACCTGACAGGGGACCTGCAATACCTATGACAAGAGAGATTTGCTGGAAGATGTCTCGAGTATCAAAGACAAAACCAAGATCTTGTAAAAGGTAGAAGAAGATGAGATCAGAAGAAAGGTGCACAACTTCTCCCCAAAGCAGAGAAGCATAAGAGTGAGGCTGAGATTTTTCTTTCTTCTGCCAGACAAGGAGTGGAATGGAAACTTGAGCTGCATGCTCTGAAACATTGCCTTTAGTAAGTTTCCAGAGCCAATGCACTACACCAGTTACTCACACTGTCCAATTCACAACCTGAAAAGACATTCTGACTTCTTTACATAACGGAAACCAAAGCACGGCACCTGGTTATACCACTCTTAGCTGGCAACTTGGCTTGTTTGCTTTCTAATTTCTACTTGAAATGGAGAACATGACTGCAAATGCTAAAGTTCATAACATACGACCTAGAATCTTGTTCCATTTGATAAAGACCATCCCCCTCAAAACTGCACTCCTGATCAAACCATCAGTCAAATACCAGTGTTTGATATTCTGGGCTGCTGCTCTCTCAATTGTGAATGATTTGTGATCTGGAACAAGGTTTTAGGAGGGAGGTCTAGGAGGGAAGTAAGAGGCATTACTCAAAAGAAGACACTGCTCTTCAAGATACAACCCAGCCACATATCTGTGCTCAGGACAAGGGGCATGAATTCCTGTGATTTCAACAGTGAGCCTTTACTTTTCTATGCTTCCCACCACCTCTTTTTTCTACAACTGTGGACAAAATTTTCCCTTTCAGTCACTTTTGTCTGGCCAGAGGCAATGGGCGTACAAGTGCCAGCTACAATGTTTTGTAAAAGAAAATAGAAAGAGCAAAAAACAAATTGCTCATTCTACAATAAAAATCATGAGATAGCTGGAAACTGCAGCTTTCATGTACCCTGGGCTTTAAAAAAGTAACTATAGGAACATCAGTTCTTAATATGACTGTGTTCAGAGATGTGGTGGTTTACTCTCCCACACTTAAACAAGAGCCCAGCCAAAGCAAAGGCAGGATCCTAAACCCTGACAATATAGCTGCATTTGCTATTTCACCTCAGATCAACCTCCATTCACACCAGTTGGACTTGCATTTTTGAGTCTGTATCTTGCACAGACCAATCATCTGGTAATCTAATGGCACACCTCATATGTAGACCTACACGAGTATGGAAATGTTTACAGGATCAGGACATTTGGCCAGAATTTCTTAATGAGCTAGTGTTTTAAAAGCTGTGTGTGCTCTTTGTTTATGAATACCGTAGCATAAAGTATCTCAAATAAGAAGTCCAGAATTAGAGGGAATATTTGAAATATAGCCTTTCATTTTTCTCACAAGGCCTTGATTTGTACTTCAGACTTTGTATCACAGTCTGTATTATTTTTAAAGCCTCACGATTAACCTCTGACTTTACTAAAACTGTTCAGACGAGTGCTACTACATTGTTACACATGGCACTGTCCTTAGGCTGCTGAGGGAACACACCTTGCCTAAATAACTCAGCAAGAGATAACCTTTGAAACAACTTCTGGCAGGCTGTTACATCAGACTGTTTCGTACCTTCTCATGCTTTCTTTCATTGAGAAAACCTTTCAAGCAAAAAATATATTCTTTTTTAAAAAATTTTACACATCACTTTAAAAAGCTACACTTATTTAATAAAAAGTTTTCGGTACCTTTTAATCACTTTGCTTCTTTGTCTAAAGTTGAAAGCTTATTGAAAAATAGCAGTTTACTCCTTATCGCTTTTCTCACTGTCATGATCAGAAACTAGATGTTCCTTAAGATATTCCATAATTTTATCAAGTTCTATCCCTCCTGTTTTTTCAACTGGTTTCAGTACTGTTCTCTTCACTCCACTGCTTATTTTGTCACATTTCCCAAGTTTTACTATAACCCAGGCTTGTTATATTGCTGTATGTTCTGGAGGCCATTGAGATATGAAGCGCTTTTGGCATGTTATTCTAAAAGGCATATCTTGTACACAGAAAATAATCTCCTTCTGAAGTTAACACTTAGCTTGCTACTCTTCCTTCCAGATGATATAAAGTATAACTGTGACATTGTATTTGGTCATTGGCTTAATGCAAGTTATTTTGGGTTTTGACAGGTAAATAAAATCCTGCTGTTTACTCACGACTTGCCAACACTGTTAGGATAGGAAGATGTATGTCTAAACATATTAAAACATGGATTCATAAGGCAGATGCAGTATGACCAGTATGACCTAAAAAGTGTATATATAAAGTGTATATATATCTTAAAGCCGTCATTTCTCTGGATGAAGAACTAAGACGTATTGCACTGAAAAGGAGCGTGTTGAGGGGTGAGGGTGGACATCCACTGCCATGGTGCTCAACTGATTCTTTGGGAAGCTGCTTTGTTTCTAAAACTTCAGTCATGAACTTCCCTCAAAAGTGAAAGTTACTTTCAACAAGCAGCTCCAGCCATATTAAAGCTATCAGCTTTTGCTTTTCTTTTTCGTATTTCGTTACAACTCTGTTAAAACATTTGCTATAGAGCAAAACAGAGAGTCCAAATTGCAAAGTTCCTTTAAAATCCCAAGTACTGTTCTTTGTTGAATGTTGGTCGCATATCACTTAACTCTCAGAAACACTTTGACCCGAAGAGTGAACGAAGCCATCAAAAATGGGAAGGATGAAGTGAAAATCTTTATTTTTCAGGACATTATACATACTTCTTTTATTCCGATTAAAAGTCTTAGCAAAACACAGTCTTTGAGAGAAGAGTATGAACTTTGGCTCTTTCCATTTACATTTGTCTCAGGTGTTACCTTTTCTAAAAGCAAAATAATTTATTTAAAAGCATAACTTTCCCTTTTATATGAAAATATATATTGCCCAAAACACAATTTCCTTACACTCTACTAAACACAGACGGGGATGGCTAGAGGCTACAAATCTTTAGGTTCTCCACTGATGCATAAACTAAACAAAAAAGACAACCTTACTTGTTTCAGAAAGCTTTATTAGAATAGGAATCTTTGAAGACAAACACAAAAGATTCTAATATGTTTAGATTTTATAATGTAAACAACTAATTTAATGCATCACTAACAATATACAATACTCGCCATCTTGCAACATGAATGCAAGGAAGAAACTGATGTAATCTGTGAGATATTTCAAAATAATTAATTTGAGAATAAAAAAAGAACTTTTATTGTGTAAACTCTCCTTGTTTGCCTTTTATAAAAGGATCAGAAAACTGCAGCACTTGAACCTTTGCTAAATGAAGGTAACAAGCAATCTTTTGAACTGGCCTCTAAATTAAGAATGTGTAATTGCCTGAGAAAGGGTATTTGATCAAAAGGGTTTTAAGTGTTACTTATCAGGAGAGTTCCAAGAAACTCAAGATCCAGTTTATTTAAATGAGGGCCAAGAAACTTTCAAATTATCTTAAAGTAGTTTGACATGTCTAAATTGTGTCTTTGCCAGCATGTCAGTTTTCCTTGCTAGTATTTTAGTTCTGTAAGGGCAAATGGGACTTTAGGCACTTCTGGATCAAGCCAATGTTTGATGCCTTCTTTTAATTTCCTTAACTCCCTCTCAAACCCACATCTTCTTGCTTAACTATTTTATAGCTTGTAAAATTATGGCAAACATTCCTTTACCCTTTTTTTTTCTATTATTTTCCTCACAAGCATGGACAGACACATGATGACCAAAAAAAAAAAAAAAAAAGTTCTATACACTGAGCTTTTACTTTTTATTTAATTTGAAAGAATGATCCTGTTTTGTGGCATTCCAAAATCAAGCCCCAGGTTCTGCAGTATTATCTGCGCTGATGAACTGAGGCACCCTGGGAAGCCCCACTCACAGGCACAAAGGTTCATGTATGCCCAACTCCCCACTAAATGACTGACAGTGTATTATTATACCACTTCACATAAATGACAATGGAGTATTGAATCAAACATGACAACATAAAAATCTCCTCAATTCATAATTTCATACAGCATGCTGTGCTAGAAAAAACTACCCCAATTATTCAAAACAGTATTGAAGTAGGAAATATTTAGGAGGCAGTCTGAAATAAGACTGACTTGCTGAACCACCCAATGTTTTGAAGAAATGTCTAAACAGGCTTTCTAGGACCTGACAAACATCTAAAATCTTTCCATTACTGGGATAAGCCTTGTAGCCAATATCAGCAAAAGGTGTTATTCTTATCTAAGTGGCTGAGGCATGGTGGGTACAGGGACTGCTCAGAGCTCCACTGCTATCAGTATAAGAGACTCGAGGCTTTGGCACTTGTCTTACTTTATCTACAGCCAATACAAGAGATTCGGCAACAGCAGCTGCCAAGATGTCCTTTCTGAATCCATGCCATGCAACCAAGTTTTAAATATCCTGAAACAAATGTAAAGCTCTTTTACAGACAGCTGAAGAGCTGAATGCTGAGGAAAGATAGATCTTGTTTTGTCTGCAGGTTATGCTTAGATGAAATAACACAAGGGAGGAAGAAGACGACTTGCCAGGTACTGCTGGGGAACACAGTGACTCCATCTGAACACGTCCTACTACCTTAAATTGCCTCTGCAGCCTGACCTGGCAGTCTCAGCTCTGGCTCCATGTGGCAACTTCCACCCGTGAGGAGCACATGGCTGGAGGTTTGAACAATGCCGCCACCAGCTGGATACCTCCCCGAGGCAGGGATGGGGTTGGCTGTAGAGCAAAGCAAGCATATTCCTCCAGGAAACAGCTATACATTGGAAAGAGCAGTTTAGCTTTGGCCAAATCTGCTCCCAGACCCAGGATGGATATTCTGCATTTTCTACTGTAAATACCTTTAGAAACTAGAAGCTATCTGTTATAGTTTGTGTAGCTTTGTCCACTTGTGGTGAAAACCAAAGGGGAAGATTCACTTGATGGTCAATACTGGACTGTGAAAAATCATAGCTTAAGCCTCTTTAACTCCCAGGAGGATACGAATCCTTCTTTTCATGATTCAGAACAAAGGGGTAAATATCAAATGAGAATTCCACCAAACTTTTCTGCTCATGCAGCTCTATTGAGCAAACTGTTCACTGAGTGAAAAAACAGGACTGCTCTGTGGTTATCACTTTGTGTTCCTGGGACTGCCCAGCTGTGCCCCTCTGTAGCATAAGAAGGGTTCCTAAAGAGGGTTCATGGTCCTGTGGGGACAAGCATAGAATAAAACTTACATCTTCTGCATCTTGCGTGAGTGTGTGAACCCCTGAGCTTACTGGTAAAATAGTTCATCATTTTTCCCACCAGTTTTCTAAATCTCAGCCATTTTCTTCGTTTCACTACAAATGCCCAAGTACAAAATTAATTATTTTTTTTGGCTAGAAGCATTTTTTTCTTTGTTTTGGACCAATTTGAACTGGTGTTTTTTTGAGGGGATAAAGGATGAGAGAGGAGATTTTGGACTGTAAAATCAATTATTTGTACAGCCGTAAGGATCTTTAGAAAACTAGGTCTCACAGTCTCTCTAATGATGGGAAAGAGAAAGAATGAATATGAAGAAATATTGATAAAATTTAAAGTTTAACTTAAGAGTTCACTGCTTTGGTTTAGCTTGATACCTCCATTCTAGTGTTTATTATCTCAAGTCCTGGATCCTTGAGAGAGTGAATTACTTGGAAGCAGTCTTACATTTAGCATATGTGAAGGATCTTGCTGGAATGAAGCATTAGTATTGGAACAAAGTCTGTAAGGGCTATGAAGTGGAGGACACAAGTACACACAGAGCTTCTGGGGATACAGAAACTCCTGTATCAAGTAAGGATATTGCACATTTGGTGCTTTGAAGAGAAGGTTGGTTGGTGACTCCTTCCTGTCTCAAACAGTGGGATGTTCTGACTCAGTGATCATAGAAACCCAGTGAGACTACAAAAAACCTGTACATGTAATGAGTCTGGAAGCAGAGAGAGGGACTTGGATTTTATGTTAAATGAACTATAGGAAAGAGTATAAACACCTTCTTCCCTGGAGATGTCTGACACTTTCCATCAGGGCATCAATGCCAAGCATGTAAAAAAGGAAAGTGGAATAATTTTGTCAGGTAAACCATTAGTCACCAAGCCAGGGTAAATCTTCAGCTCTTTCTTGATGGGGTATTTAAAAAAACACCCATGGAAGAAAGCATGGATGTCTAAGAACTGGGTTTAATCATAGTGCTCCTCAACATAGCTCCACAACTTTCTCGTGCTCATCCTTACAAAATAACCTGTTACTAATTACTAATTACTTATGATTCCTGACCTCATTTATTTCCCATTAAGTCTATTGTCAGAGCATTTATTATGGGATCCTGGTTTCTTGAAATGAAAGTGGTGTAGGATGTCAAATTTAGTTTCTACTTGCACTGTGTAGATCAAGGGGTTGTATGACGATCGTGCAAACCAAAAACTATGAAATTTCATTTGTGCTAGATGCGTTCATAATGCCAGCCGTGTGATATTATTTCAAGAGAAGGGGAAAAATTAGGTGGCAAACAGAATTTTGGCAAAAGCACAGTTCTTCAGATGCCACATGTGCAAATCATTATTTTGTCTTGTAGAATGGTTAAGGAAATGTATTTTGAAATGCCAATTATATAATTAGGGTGTTAAGCAACTTCACTGAATGACAAGTGATTAAACACAAATCAACAGACAGACACAGAATTACTTTGAGTAGTGTGTGGAAAATGCCACAGAACAAATCTAGCAAGCACAGGGTGGGCAACAAAGTCAAGTGTATATATTGTTAATAGCTTTCTTTGTCTAAAATGGAGGTGACTCCAAAACAGGAAGCTGGTCTTTGACTGAGCGTTAGTTTTAATTCATAACTTTGAACGGTTTTACCAGTCCTAGAAATTAAAATGTGCAAAGCTATTAAAATTAAAATGCTGGCTGTCAGGGGTTAAAATGAAAAATCTATATCCTTGTCAATCCCAACTGCAAGACAAGCTACTTGGGGGTGGGTCTCCTTCCACTTGATTTTTTCCTCTATTTCTGTTACCAGCTTTTGTCTAGTAGGTGTATGTCTATCCATTTTTAGCTGTTGAGTAGGAGAAGAACCTACCTCTGTTGTCTTCCCCGTGTTTTTCCCTGACAGGGAAAAATCTGTTAGATTTCTTGATAATACAAGTGGGCTGAATCTCCTGCTGAAGCGTGACAAGGCAGTAAACTGACATTTTTAGCTTTTCCAAACTTCTCCAATACCTCTCCCTTTTAAGCTTCTTCCCTTTCCTAACAGCCACAGCAACAAGAAAATTCAAGATTTTTACATTCCACCATTGTCCATCTGAGCCTAAAGTAACAGCAAAACAACCAAACCAGAAACAGATTGCAAACTTAGGATAGCGAACAGCTGGCCTGTGGTCCCTGGAAGGTTGGCTCATTGCACGCTGTTAATGCTTTTCTTTCCACTTCCACATGTTACACTGCACCGAAAGCTTGCTAAGGTATTTTAATGCAAGTAACTACTAAGGGTGCAGTTCCAAAACAGCTAAACTTCTGCAGGTCAGGGCTGCTACAACCCTGCTCTTCCTCCCTCCATGTGCCATTCCTGATCTCCTGTTTGTGCCAGGTCATGCTACTGCACCGTGAACAGCTTTAAGGGTACTAAGGAAGACAAACAGTTCTACAAAAAATTCACTTCTCTGTACAGTTAATTTTTTGCCTCATCCCCTTTAAATGACATTTTACGAGGTGGGTAAGCTGAGCCAATAGCTTGCTGCTGTGCAAAGGGATGGCTCCCTCTCTTCTCCTCTTGGGTGGGCAGTCCTGATGTCTCCCTTGCTTCAGCACTGGTATTCATCTACAACCGTGGATCAGTTCAACTCACCGAGCTGGCTAAAAGCTTGAGTTTACACCTAGCCCAGCAGTTTAGGAAGCAGCCAGGACTGGAGATGAAGTAAACAGGAAAGAGCAACCAAGGCAGTGACTCACCTTGAAGATACTCAAAAGCTGCCTTGACACAGACCTGGGCAGCCTGTTCTAGATGGCCTTGCTTGAGCAGGGGCCTTGGACCAGGTGACTTCCAGAGGTCCCTTCCCACCTCAACCATTCTGTGATCCTGTGATCCTGTGAACCTCACCATTCTTATGAAACCTCACCAACAGCAGTCATGAGGGTATTTCACCTTTTTTCTTTTTCCAGCAGAGGAAGACAGTCCCAAAAACATACATGGTCTTCGTTTGTCACTAGTTACAAGTTACATGCCAAGCATGAAAGATAGGCAGAGACTGCAACAGTAGCATTTCATACCCTGCTGACATTGCTGTGTAAACAAACATGCATACACAGAGCACTGAAAAATGCTATTATGCATCTTCCTGGCACTGAAAAATCCTATTATGCATCTTCAGCAAGAAGCAGTCACATTGGGAAGCTACTCAGGAAGCCCTGAATGAAAGGACTCAAAGAGTCTGGCAAGGAGATCGCCAAGCCTTGGTTTGCATTTTTTTTCCCATTCAGCAGTTAATTAGTAACTCACTTTTTGAAAATTAAAGATTACACTTCCTGAACAAATACAAGCATTTGATCTTGGGCTCATCAAGGAAAACTTTAGCAGCTGCCAGGGAAAAGCAAATGTTCTGTCACGTACATCCAGACTGACATAATGCGAAACAGAAGATGAATACGGAGAGAATGTACCAACACTTCCACACACAGTCGTGGGGAGCACAGCAGATGAGGAAAAATACCAAATAGCAGACAACAATCCAGTGAGCCTAACTAAAACCTGATGGGATGACTCCTTACTGCAGCATCAACCTAAGAGACAGAACAGCAGAGTGAAGCATGGTGCTATATATCAAAAGTAGTTTATATTTCTGTCCTACGTGAACTGGCTCTTTTGGAGCACTGGGCACTCAGCTGTGGTCATGCTTCACCCACCCCTGAAGGGTACAGAGTTTTCAAGAAGAGGGCAGCAGCCAGTGAGAACACCCTTGCAGGAGAAGGAGACCTAGTTGTGTGAGATGTTTTCATAAGATCACATAGGAGTCCTTATACTGAAGGGGCTGTAATAGAATTGACAAACTTTGGGCAAACTGCTAGAAAATTTTTACTTATTAAAACTAAAGTTTTATCATTTTATTGAGGAAGCCACCCTGAAGAAATGATAACTGCATTTACAATAAGTAAAGTAGAAATGTGCTGAGAAGTGAATCATATAACATCACTTAAGGAAAAAAAAAATAAAGAAGACAAAAAAGGATACATGTATTTTTTAAAGCAAACTTTAACGTTTTTTCATTTTTTGACCATGTCTGGGACATAAAAACCCACTGTGAAGTAAATCTGAACATCTAAAAAATACTAATTTCTCCTTAGAAAAAAATAATTTTAATTCATGTGGTTTTCTGACCTGGAAAGGTATTTTAACAAAAAACACAACCCCATTTATCTTTTCTGGTTACAGCATTGGACAAACTCTTAGCCTCCACATACTCACTGACTACACCTTCTGTTGAGATATGGACCTTTATATGTGTTACGCATTTGCTGTTAAAAAGTAAAGTTCTTCTCAATGCTCCAAGCACCTTCCCTTGAGCCTGTCACACATCTCCGAGGTCTTTTGTTCCTTGAGAACTACTCCCTCCCTTCCTGTATTCACATGCCATGAGGAGCTGCTCACATTTGGGCATCCCCACTGTCTGTTAGCCCTGCCCAGCAATGCCTGTTTGCAGGCCAGCAATGATGCTTTGTACAGACCGCATCTCAGTTTGCTCACTGCTGCTGTCTGCCAAGCTCTCCATCAGTGATTTCTGAAACTGCTGAGTGTGGCACCTCCCTTTCAGTATGCCCCCTCCCTGTTGGGCCCTCTGATCAAGTCTATCTTATTAGTAGCTCTTCCACTTCTACAATTGCTGCCCCTGCTCATTCTCTTTCCAGCTATTTTTATACTTGAAAATAAAAGTGTTATTAGTGGTAGATTATATATAACATTAAACAATTGTTATCTGTCCTGCAAAATAAAAGTATTCTATTCTGTGCATTGCGAAGTGCCGAGGAGTTCTAAAAATAGTCTAATATACAACACAAATATAATGGATAACATTAAGAAAGCAAGGAATAAAAATATAGGCATAAAAGGTTCATTGATATTACTTTAACAGCACATTTCATGGAGAGTATTAGGTGAAGTAAACAGCTGAAATCAGTAATAAACTAATGGACAGTATTGCCAGCTCCAAAAAACATGCATATGTTAAAACCTCCAAAATAATCAAAAACTATTAAAGCAATGAGACTTTAAGAAAATACACTGCTCTTTGATCTGTCTCCTGAAATTCAAGTAGAGAACTGGTCACTCCTCAATGAACATTAAGTTACTTGGAGTTTAAAATTCACTTGTACAGGCAGAGTACTCCATGGCAAGCATTCAAAATGTCAAAATGGGCCCAAGCTGTTCTTTCTCATCACCAGCACTGACTTTTAAATAATTTTATTTAAAAATGAATGTTCATACTTTCAATTTGCCTGCTGTTCAGCAAGCCTTAAGAATGCACCCAAGATGTTTTTTCTTTCACGGCTATGACAACCACAGGAGTGTGATACCCCAAAGCAGATACAGTCACTTAGAGCTGTAACATTCAGAAAAACAATTATTATAAAGCCACTAAAGATGGTAACAGTGCAAGTTTCTAAAATACACATGTAAACATGGAAGCTGAGTTGGACATTGGCTTCTTCAAGGCATAGCAGAAGTATATCACTTAGATTGAAACTATGTCACAGGCCGTCTTGTTTGACATAGGCCATCAAATTTAACCTAGCTACCATTACAGTGAATCCAGTGATATTTGTTGAGTGAAGTACATCTCTAACAACTTTAAGGTGTTGACTAGAGTCCTCTGGGGAAAACATAAATCTCTATTTCCTTCAATTGCTAGCATTACGTTTTCTAACTTAGAGTCCTTAGTGTGCCTGCACTCAAGAATTCAAAGAACTCTTCATGTGTCACAGTTCACTAAAACTGGAAGATGCTTACTTGTGTCAGTAACAAGAAATTCAGGTTTCAGTACTTTGAGATGTAGCAGTGCAGAAGATGCCTTTTTTTTGGTGGGGTTTTTGATCACCCCTTCTGCTTAGCTCTAACTTTCTCTCCTTATTCCACTTCTGTGGCCTTTAGACATTCACTGCCCCATTTCCCTGCACTTTCTTAGTTTTCTGCTTCATTTTAACTATTTTTGCTTATATAGCCTCCTAGTTATGAATTTTCCCTTTTCTGTTTCCTACTTTTCATATCTTGAAGTTTCTCAGTGACACAAATAAAAACTACATGGACTTCCTTTCTGTTCCTTTAAAACACCCACTTTCAGTTCATTCCCCAGCTTTACACTACATGCCTAAATTCCATCATAAGCCCTGAGAATAGGTTGTCTCCAGTCCCACAGCAAGGCAAAAAATACCAGGCTTCACTATCGTTAAAGAAAAACTCAGGTTTGATTGAGAAAATCAATAGAAAGTGGTAACCATTTTAACTAAAAGCTACTTGTAACTAAATTTTACTGAAAAAACCCTCCAAAGAACAGTTGCCATTACGGAAAGAGAAATTTATAGTTATAGTCAGGTAACAGGAAACAAAAAAGAAATAAATAATCAGGAAAAAAAAAACTATGAACCCCATTAAATTTTTATAAAAGAGATTGGCATACCTGAATGCAAAACCCAACAAAATATGTGGCAGGATAGACTGCAGAGGTGCTTTAGGAATGTTTCCCATTTTTTCTTTTTGTCAAAAGAAAAATGAAAGGTCAGCAATTGCTTCCACAATACTGCTTCATGACCAAATGAGATATGCCTTGTCAATCAGACATTTGAAATACACACTAATTAGTGTACCAGTGTGATATGTTTATATTAATCTGAAATTGCTCAGATGAAGTATGTGGGGAAAATATTTGAACTCATTAAAATCACAAGCTAAACCAATCTAAAGAATGAAAACTCCCTACAGAGTATAGGAAAAGAGCAAGAGACTTGAAAAACTGCAGTGTCAAGTCTTGACATATTTGAAAAAGCCAGATAATGTACTTACGTAGGATTGTAACCACTTTGGTATCTGCTGGGTAACAAATCTCCCACTGGATATGGGTAGGGAGACATCTTATAAAAGACAAGTCCAATCTAAAATGTATTCTGTAGTGCTGGAGATGCCATTGGTAACATGGTTTTCTTTTTTTGTTTCCCTTTTAATTTATATTTTTTTTAATCAAGGTACATGATCAGCTGCTACGTACCACAGCACTGTGGCTCTTATGCCACAATATAGTGACAAATCTGGTATATAGCTTTTTTAGTAGATACTCTACCACAACACATTTCACCCCTTTTCCCCCAAAATATTCCAGAGTCTCATTCCTAAAGTGTTCCATAAAAAACCCTCAAGAGATTATAGAACCAATATTTTAGAACAAATGTGAGAAAAATTATCTTCATAAGCACAGAAGTGGACAGTTCTGAAGTCAAACTATGCCAGGCCTCACTGCTGAGGCACAAATCACCATCCCTCCACTGAAATCACAGGCTTCCAGGTGACCAGCCCATCCTAGCAGCCATACAGTACTACAGAGATGATTTACAAGTAACAGATTACAAAAGTTAAAGAAGAATTTCTAAAATTCAAGTTTTCTAGCATACAGTTATCTTGCACTTATTTAATTTGACACTTTAAAATGGGATTCAGTTTGACAAAGGTGCAGCATTTCTGTCTCCTATTTTTAAAATAATAATAACTGTATCAAATCAACCTACTGTGAATACCATTGTAGGAAACGAGGAAAAACATACCAACCACACAGGAACAATAGAGAAAAGGGGAATTTTCTTTTAGTTAGTCCATTAATAGCTCTAACTTTGTCATTAATTTATTAATTCCAGTGCCTGACAAGCACTTGATTTGCTAATGATTAATTTTTCTCTATTTATTCAGGTGATGGAAAATGATGCTTTAATCCAGTCCTGCTACCCCCTTATCAAACACAACCAGTCAATATCATCCCTCTTCCCCAGAAAATGAAATTCCTTTGACAGATAGGAAAGGCATGAGCAGAAATTTGTGCATCCTGTCCAGTGAGTGGATCTATTTTGTGAGCCACTGGTTGGCATTTGGCTTTCAGATGATTATTTTCTTTTGCTCTCAGCTCAGATGAAATCTTTGCACAAGTGATGTGGGTTCAGTAACACAACAACCTCATGCAATAACAAAACATTTTTCTTTCCATTTAAGAACCCTGTGGAAAATTACGTAACTAAAACCAATTATGAACATTTTTTAAACTTCAAATTGAAACAAGATGAGGAAATTCTAGCTACATAATGGCCCAAGTAAATTTAATTCTACCTATTTCTGAACGTGCTGTGATACAATCTTTATCTATGTGATTTTATGCTTTTTTTTTTTTCTTCTCAGAAGAATATCCTGTTTGGAGGATATGGGTACATTTGGGATCAAACTAATGCTGCACATAATCTGGAATTTCCTAATTTCTAGGTGCTTGACTTCACAGGCTCAATACAACTTTTTCATTTAGAGGTCTTAAATATATAATTATTCAGAAGGCTTAAATGTGCTTTTTGCTTACAGAGTCTTTTTCTGTTTACATATCATACCCTAGCCTAAATAAATGCTAAGACGAAGGCCAAGCTGGCTGGTGGCCCAGAATATAGTTGTTACCAAATTGACAGGGACCACCTTAAATTCATTGAAATGTCTAAATATCGTACTTGTGTTATAACTATATTTTAAAAGCCTATCTTTACTGAAAGAAAAATGGAGCAGCTTTAGAGCAGCATAAACAAGTTGCTGGATGAAATGAGAATTGAATGTCAAAGTATGGTCTGACTTACCACAGCTCTCCATTACTGTAAAACACCAAACACTTAAGGGCAGGAAGTATCCTCATGTTACCGTGTAAATAACTAATGGGCTTAGTTTATGTTAACAACTAACTTAGGAACTTTCAATAAAAAACCCACCAAACAAAAACATGGCTAAGAGTGTCCAAAACTTTTCCCCAAAAGTAACTAATTCTGCTAATTCTTAAGGCGACTTCCCTTTTTTATCTTAGAGAATCTTGCATAGAGTCTGATAAAATGTACACCAAATGTGAACACAGTACATTTAAAGGTGACCTGCAAGGCAAGTAAACATAGCAATTTTTTCTAATCTACTGAAGATATGAAAGGTGCAATGTTTGGTTTAATGTTTTCTTCTACTTGTTTCCTTTTTGCTTTTAAAACTTTCAGAGTATCAAAGTCTTGTCTTGCTTTTATACATACGAGTGTTGGAGGATAAGACAACAAGAATGGAAGTCCCCCTCAGTTCCCATCTGAAGCAGCAGGGTGATGAATGATTAACATTGAGCCTTTTCTTTTCTTCTGGCTTTTTGCCAGAAGCTTGAATTAAATGTTTTAGCAACAGCCAAACAAAATGGGAGTTTTACACAGTCTGATTAAAAATGCCTTTCCCCTCTCAAATGCCAGTGTCTTGTGACAGATGATAGCTAGAGATGATGGCTTCATCTCTGCTTTTCCAGCTACTCATAATCTTCTAACAAAAATAGGATAGACAAGACCTGATACACACATAAAAGCAAATAAAACCTTTGCAGAAACTTTACATCTGACTTTAAAACCAAAGCAAGGTCTTCAGGCTCTCCTAATATATCTCAAAAATATGTAAAAGGCAATATAGTTTTGTCTCCTTTTCATGTTACTCTTTAGATCTAATCAGGATTTTAGTAGGGCAAGAGAGGCAAATCCCTGTGACAAGAACATGCCATATAAAAAGCATAAGATGTGTCAAAATTTAAAGTTTACTAATTCTGACATTCTGGCCTTACCAGATACTAATAAAATTACAAGAGTGTGGGGTGAAGGTATTATACCTGGTCATGGCTGGCTTCAATGGAGCTTCCGATACCTTGGAAAGTCATCTGCACAGGAGACAGTGTCAAACAGGTCATACACTCTTTGCCATTTTGTCTATCACTGTAGTGTACCTATAACAGAATAACATACGTAATCTGCTAAACACCAGGTTTGCACAAGGGAGTCATGCTAAAATACTGTCCCTTTTCAACAAGCTTGTAAGAAGAATTCCAGACATTTACATTGAATTCATCTTTAGTATTAAAAAAGGAGTGTGTAAAATCATCTAGATAGTCACATGCTGAACTGGGGCCAAATTTTCCATGATATGCCTGTTGCATAATTTTTGAAGTGCTGAGTTCTTCAGATTCTGACATCTTTCAGACTGAATTCAAGATGTTGTATCTATATAAGAATCTAATTTCAAGTTAAAGTTTCCAACCTACGTGTCATTTTTAACAGCATATTGTAGCTTAGTTATAAAACACCCAAGTAAATCATTACAACCTCTGAAAACTTGCCAATAATAGTTCAAATTTTTCAATTGTAATTCCATTTCTAGTAAAATCCACTAAATCCTTTGACATTACTATTATGGTACATATTTCAATTAAATCAAAATGACAGATAAAATGGAGAATTCACATTCTTCTTGAGATGTCTAGACTATCCTTTTCTAAGAGCAACTCATTTCCTACGGGCGTCAAGATGTGCATGTTGAACCTGAACTTGCATGAAATACAGAGGAAGATAGTGCTTCTACTTGAATTATTCTCTTTGTCTTCAGGTTCCCTTCAGATGGTTTTTAAATCCCCTAAAGAAAGGATGGATTTTAATATGATGAAACAAAATGAAATTAACTGTTGCTAGCGTTTCATTATTAAGAACAGGTTGCCACTCCTGCTGAATTGTTGAAATATTACAGTTCTCTGCATAGCTCCTGACTTCTAGACAGGCAGATCAAGCACTTTGTTCTACAGGAGAGGTGGAATTTAGTTTATGGTGGTAATTTACATTGACTGTGTGACCCCTGTCAGAATTGGAAAGAGAGATCAGCTCTGCTGGAGACAGACCTTTTATGTTAGTATCTATTTACAGCTGTACAGCTCTCAGGCAAAAGGTGCATGGTAAAGCCTCATCCTGACTTTTAGGCTACAAAATAAATCTTACTATTTCTGAAGACAACTGGGAACCATATTAGGTTTATTCCTGTGGAAATGGTTTAGTGACTATATGACAATTGCAAACCGTGTATTAAATATCCTGTGCCTAACTCTTCTCTGCCACAGGTGCAAATTGGGAATACTCCAACTTAAGTAAAAACCAGTGCAAAACTGGCTGAGGGAGAGGAAAACCAAGTTGGTCCTATGTTTCAGAATAACTTTACTGACGACACATCAAAACAGTTTTGCCGTGGCTAAAAGTAAGATACAGAATGCAAAAGTTTTGTACTGTGTATAGAAATACTGATTTCATTCAGCCCGTCTTAAAGCTTTCTGGATTATTCCTGTCTCTCTTCCTCTCAACCCCCACAGTATGTGCCTACTAAATTGCTTGTGGCTCTCTGCCAGAAAAGCCATACTACTTACTTAGAAACCACAAGAGGCCCCTTCACATATACAATGGTTTAACTTTGATTAATTGAAAGAGGTATGAAGGTATGACATTTGGCTGGCAAATATAAACTGAAGTCCTTTAAATGTCAGGGACTACTGTTATGACAAAGGCTTATCAAGCTTCCACAACTAGTTGCAAAGTAGATATTCTGTTGAGTATGTGTTGTGGGAATGCGATGTGAGAAATGGGGCAGAAGAATCAAGAGGGTGATTCTGTACTGCAAATATGACATCTCAAAAGGGACAAAATCTGGTGACCGAGAAAAGCACATACGTAGAAACAGGAAAA
Organism: Pachycephala philippinensis; assembly: GCA_013397055.1. NCBI lineage: Eukaryota > Metazoa > Chordata > Aves > Passeriformes > Pachycephala > Pachycephala philippinensis. The sequence goes on along the minus strand of VWZT01005798.1, from coordinate 17,311 downwards.
TGGCACGTTCTGAACTGTACAGCATATTTGTAGACTTATTTTTAGTCAGAATAACACAAGTATAAAATTCACTAGAGTCCATTGGAATAAAGAATGACTAACAAGCTTAAAGAACAGGAGATATTGAGAGGAAAAACTATTAGTATTTCATGACACTACTATTTGCAATAGCAAGTTTGACTCACAACCTCTTTAGAGTCCCACATTGAAATTGCAATAAATTCAGAATTTTGGTATTTTTCTAGGCTTAACTTTCCCAAAGGGATTTCACTATGCACTTCTGGCCTCATCTCAATGCATCAAGGCCATTATTTTGTAATTTCTCAGACAACAGTTCTCTAATTATCTCTTGCTCTGTTGAAGCTCTTCAGCTGAACCAAAATAAACACTTTCTATATTAATGATACAAGTAGTGATATAAAAGACAAAAGACTGGACTTTGAATAGGAACAAATAAAACTTTGTCCTTTCATCAAATCTCCCTAGTCTACAGATTTGTGCAGTCAGAAGAAACATTAAGACTTCTACATTTGGCATGCGTATGTGCAATTTCCCAGTAATCCTGTTTTGTTATTTAGCAGTCCAGTTGCTACATTCTCAAACTATGTTATTCCTTTCCCCTTCAAGTTTGATCTATGAGCCAAAATTTGGGGCTTTTTTATTTACCTATTTGAGCAGAATGTCCAAAACAGGCACTCAGAAAGAAATAATAGCAGTTAAATAATTATCAAATAGCCCAAATAGCAGCAGATGCTTCTTGGGTTTTGGCCAGCAGCACGTTGCAAATATTTCAGTTTATATGTCCACGCTATTTATTACAGAGTGTGGGAAGAATCTGAACGTCTGTAAAACTCTTTCAAGAATATCATATCCTTTAAGGCAGGGGAACATAAGAGCACAGCAAGTACCTGAACCAGTATCTGTGATCAAGGAGTGATGACTGAAGGCTGGCCAAGTGCTCTGATGGTGATTATGTAGCCATTATTGAGATTCGTGATGACAAAAATAATACTTTTCTAAGTTCCTCTGTGCCTTAAAGAGTCAGAAGTGCTTAACTACAGCCCATCTCACCATACCTCTGTTAGGCAGGTAAGCACACTTTGTGGACACACTTTAAATGACTCATCCAAATTCACTTGGTGCTGGCTGGACTGACTGGCACTGCTGGGACTACAGCCCGTCATTAAGGCCTCTGGCCTAACCACAATTGGTCATTTTCTCTTTCCATATGTTATGGAGGTAAAAACAAAAGAGTTATGAAAATAATTACTCTCCATGTCCAGGACCTAATTTCCCGGCTTCACTTTTTATAATTAAGGGACACTCACAGATTAGCTCAGTGCATTTAAGGATTAAATGGCAATGAACTTTCACTCATTAAAATTCAGAATATTTTATTTAGATAACATATAAGCAGAGATTTGATGGAAAAGGATCTGGTTAGAAAACAATGACCAGCATGTATCTGTCTCTAGTAAGAGTTGTGCAAGTTTCTAAGTAAAATGCAAGACTCAATCCTCAGACTATTATGAGGGATTTCCACATAATTCTCCTCCAAGGTTTGTCTACACAGCACAAAGTGGTGTTACCATAACACGATCCTGGCAATAACTATAAATGAGCCTGCTCATTTATTGGGAAAAGCACACAGCATTGCCAGCTTTTCTCCTGGGTAACTACATACACCTGAGATAAATCATGTAGAGCCAGCTCAAGAATCCCAAACACTGCACTCCACAGTGTTGTGCGGGCAGGGCACAAAACTTTGGTGTGTAAAACACAAAGGGCGTCCCAGACGTTGAAATATAGAAACAAATTCTAGAAGTATATTTTTCCACAATGCCACAGATTTACTCACACACGTATGCTTTCATGTTCCATGTTCACACAAAATGCAAGTGTATATTGTTTTTCCAGATTGCTTCAGTCAGGAAAAAGCAGCATAGTATGAGTATGTGTGGATGGGTACCATTCACTGGAGTGTGTATATAGAAAGGTATGTGAAGGTCTGAAACCACTGGACAACTTATGTTGAAATTTGGCCCTTGTATTTAATATTTCAAATTACTGAAGAGATGCAAATATTTTGAAGGGCATTTATAGCTACACATAAAGGAAGATATAAGATGAATGTTTACAATGTTACAACTGAATGTGGAATGGCATAGCCAGAATTCTTAACTTTATATGTTATTTTATACAGGAAAAAGTAAACTACACTGCATAAAACTGTATAGGAAATTACATTTTAGGGTACTTCTGTCATAATGCTGCTTCAAAAGCAGGAAATTTCCCATTCCTCTCATATTGATATAAAGATGTCTCTTTAATCTACCTTTACTATAGTACCCCTCCCTACTTGCAAGTGTTCTGATAGAAACAGTAAAAAATATTTCAGGATTTATCTTGCAATAAGCTGCTTTAAAAAACTGAATCAATATGACATTTCAGATAATGGCCATAGTTAAACTGCAGAAATTATTCTGTAAATACAATGTCCCTAACTTCAAGAACAGTATAGTCTGCTGGCCTTCAGCATGCATGTCTGAATTTGAACATCTATCCTTTTGCATGGACAAGGGCTGTGGTTTACTGAGTCACAGCTGAGAAGGGTGAGAGACCTGTTGTACTACTACTTAATCATTAAGCTTGAGTATAATACACCAAACTACTGTTAGAAATGAGCTAACTGCACCAACAAGAGTCTGAGGGGAGCAAAAATAAAGGCTACTCTTTTCACACACTGCTGCTTAGATGTTCACAGTTTGAAACACAACTTCTGTCAGGAAAAACACTTTCTTTCTTGAACATTTAATAATTTAAAAAAAAAAAAATAATACAAATTACCAAAAGAAAGAAGTCATCTGTGACACTGGAGTTCAAGTTTCCAAACCAAAAACTACTCTGAGTCAAAGCATCAGCAGGAGTCTTAGAATGCTAGACAGAAATAAACTAGGTAATAAAATGCCATTATGTTCAGCAATGCACAAATCTTCTGGATTGACAAGCCCGTACTATTTTATTAGAACAAAGGATGGTATTCCTTTAAATCTGTCCCTTAAAGGGAGAGCACCCAATTTGGTCCTGAGTTTACAGAATACCTTCCAAGATTTTACATAGGCTGCTTTGGATTTACAGCAACAAGAATACCAGAATGGGCTCAGAAATCAGATGTTAAAATAGTAACTTTGACTTGGACAAGAGTCTCATGAAACAGTTTACTTTAGCATCCTGGTGAAAAGCTGTCTTTTCCATATGGGTCTTTTATCTCCCACTTTATGTTGCTCATCTACAGTTAGTCATGTCAACTATTAAAGAAAAAATGAAACAAACCTGTTTGAGCTCCAAGTCTGTTTCATGCTTATTTATTGGTGAAGAAATCCTTCTGGCACAAAAATAAATTTAATATACTTGCTCATTTCAACCATTTTCTTAAAGCAAATTTTAGGAGCTTTTACCATATAGTATTCTAGTACTTAAAAGCATGAATCCTTGTATTATCCATAGAGCTTTCCTAACAAATAATAGATCAGTTTCTTCAGACACAGAGCAGTATGAGAGAGATTCCAAATACCACTTTTCATTCTTACTATCTGTTTCACAATTCCTTTTTTTTTTTTTTGTGAGAGTAGAAAAAACAGTAAAAACAAAAAAAAAATTTGGAGAAAAAAAATCCCATTATATAAACAAATCTTTTACAAAACATTGAAAAATAGACACAAAAACCAAGTGCAAGTTGAAAAAGAATTATCCCAGATGAAATAATAAGACATACAATAAAAAAAAAATTAAAAAATCAGAAAAAAGGCATTGAATCAAACTGTTTCCTGCAACGCTGGAGTTCCTTGATGTAGTGCGATTACTAAATATAGTATTTTACTAATCTCAGCAGGGCGCTGGTTAACTGCATGCCTGTCAGATGTTTTTAACGGCCACCCCCTGTGGAACAAATCTAAGGAGCACATGAAAAACACCCACATTTTAAAAAGCCCCCTTGCTAGATCATTAAGGAAAGATAAAGGCCTGTACATTCGGATGTGATATATAACACAATCATTGTGCCAAGAAAACATATGTTTGATTAGCGCGCCTCAGGTTCATTAATCGCCGTGTCTGCTTCACAGCAGTGGGTACAGTTTCCACCGTAGCTACTGCACCAAAGGGTAAAGACACTTGGTAGCTTAAAGACTGACAGTTCAGCAGTAAATCTCGAGCTATTCCAACATGCCTCTCTCGCACAGTTTGAATAGCAGCTGTACCATAGCCCTAAATCTTCATTAAAATACAGTCCTAGGGTTTAGACGACGAAATAAACCATTACTGCACCATAAATAGGCAACAACAAGCAGACTAAAGGCATTGTCACAGGTTACTGCGGCAGTATTTCATGCTCCTAACTACAGTAAGGCAGACACTTGACATCTACAAAAAAGAGCAAAGTACAAATAACACTGAAAAAAATTATTTGATACAGTTTTCAAAGAGAATATCTAAACTATCTGCTAAATGCAAAGCAAGTTTGAGCTGAAGAAGCTTGTACACGTTTTTTTTCCTGCTATTTAGATACCCCTTGAATTCAGAGCTCCTGTTTCAGTGATTCATGAGAACTGGAAGGTCTGGCCATACATTATGCTCAGTCAAGCAAGAGAGACCCAGCTCTGTCCTACCTCTGGATGGGATGTTTGGTTTCACGAAAGAGAAAATCAGTTGCCATCATAGCATAGGGGACCATCAGTGCAGTAAGGTGCTTACTGCCCACCTTCCTTCTGTCAAATCTTAACCCAGGTATGTATTTATAAAGACAGTGTCCCTGTGGAGCACATGCAAAGAGAGCAACTATGTTTACAATGGCTGGCATGGAGAGGTGCAAAGAGACCTGTTTGTCTGATAGGAAAGCTGAAATCAGGAGATGGGACTTTCTATTAAAAAAATAAAATCACACTTACATTGAAAACTGCCTGGCTACCCTGTTCACTTCCTCTATTCTATAAATAAGATATGTATTTTTTTGTCAACATAGAAGAGAGTAGCTTAACTACAGGGATTTTAAACACTGAATACAACCCTCCCCCCAAATGAATAATAAAAATGTGATAAAAATTAATTAATTAATTGTTCAGAAATGAACACAATGCAAAGCCCTACAAAACAATGTAAACTATAGCTGACATGGTTTTTGCAGAAAAAACTTGTCTGCCATACACCTATATAACAGGTAAATACTGTGTTTCTAGAGAGAGGAATTCTAATTAATTTTATAATTCACAGCCAAAGGAAACATGAAAAAACTGGCAACCCTGAGGTCTCTTGTTTTCATCACATCGTCTAAAAAGTAGGAGGGAGGTGAGAGGGTGTGTTTTGCTAATAACATACCTAAAGGATGAGCATGGTATGGAGCATTAGTGGAGGAGCCTGTGTCTTGGGTATCAACCTGAACAAGTGATGACATGAGAGAGGAACTTGGTTAGTTTGGAAAGAGAAAAGCGCTTGGGTTTAAAATAACTTTCTAGCAACAGCATGAATGGAAATATGTTCTCAGGAACACTCTTTTTCAGGATGAAGGTTGTCACCGAAGTGAAGAGTGAAGCAAACATTAATGATTCTCTGTTTACAAACCACGTGTGAAAGCCCCAAACGCCGCGTTAATGAAGGGAGAACAGGATCACTGTGAAACTGTGAATAGAAAATCAGCTGCCTGAATTGGCTAAGAATTCTGATGCTGGTACAGACACTGATGTTGTGCACTAACCTAGAAATAGGGCAGTATGCATAAAGAACCATCCTTCTTTAATTAAAACAAGGAACAACCACTTCACTTCCGAAAATCATGCTGCTCCATTGTGCTTTCGGTTTTGAATGGGACTGAAGAAGATGATAGCCAAATAAACCTTCTGAAAGCCTTAGCTTCAGTCACAGGGAGGGGAATAAACTGTAACTTGTCTCTTTTCTCCTTCTTCACCTTTTCTTGTTGCTTCTCTTTCTTAAGGGTTTTTCTTGAGAGCTGAATTCCCTTACTATAATTAAAACTAAACCCCAGTCTGCTATGAATTCACCACTGCACCTTCACATTTTTGCCAACTGAAACTTCCAGTCTTTCAAAGTTTGGGCTCCATTCCAAGCCAAGGTCCGTAGCTAAGTTATCAAGTCACATTAGGATTTACTGAGAAAGATTTTGGCAGAGAATGCAGCCCGGTGTGCTTAGTGCTGGCTGCAGTATTTTGAGAGATCCTGATAGCTTTTAAACTTTCTCATACATAAATCCCCTAAATTCTAAAATTGGCTATCAAAATATAACTCATATTTTTTCCACAGACCAAGTTACATACAGGGATATGTGGGAGGATTCCAAATGATTATTTGCAAGATGCCAAGCAGAGAAGTTAAATGTTACCAAGGTGACATCCACACCACACCTGAAGACCCACACAGTACCATTAGCCAATTATTCTCTGTTTACCTTCTTTCCTTTCAGAAATTGAAACAAAAAAGAGGCACCTGGCTGTTTCTAGAGACAAGAAGAGCAAAACTTCAGCAGTGCTTGAATAAAGGGCTTGAAAGAGGGAGAGAGGCAACGATGGCCAGAATAGAAGAAAGCTAGTTTAGATAGAATTCTGGCCAGAAGCCAGGTAGTTGGAGACCTTGTGCTAGATTTGCATTCGTTTTCCTAATTCTGCATACTCATGAGTCAATTCAGAAACACTCTTGCTGCAGCAAATACTACCTCCTGCAGTATGCTCTGTGAACAAATATGCTATGTTTCCCTAGTGCATATCCTTCCTTATGGAAACTTGTATGAGAACAATTCTTATGGGTTTTTTTTTGTAGAATGCTACCACCATTTTGACTTCCTTTAAGGTAAACAATAGGATAATATGAACTAGACGGTCTATAGTCCACGGAATCATTTCTGAAATAAATGTAAACTATAAAACCACTTCTTGGAGATCTACCTTGGGTCACTGCCATCAATTGTGGTACTGCCTACCTTCCCTCAGAAGTTAGGTGATTAAGAAAAGCCTATAAACCAGAATGCAATGAAGTCCAGGTGCCTTGTTTTTACATGAGGCTCTCTCTGAAGACCAATTCTTGCTATCATCTTGCTCTGTTTTATCTCTCCCTCTCTTTCACATTCCCAGCATATTTTCTTTCCTTTGGCTAGTCATGTATAAATCAAGGTTTGGAGACCTAGAAGTCTTTTCCTACATTACACAGCCATTTGATGTCAAGTTGATTTTCAGTAGCAGGACACCTGCAAGTTTCTGACAGCCAAGTAAGGACTTTCAACTATCAGGTAGCCTGGAGTTGTGCAAATCAGAGATGTCCCTAAAATTGTCAATAAAATCCTGCCTGACTGGCTGCCATTCTTGGAGAAAACTTTTTTCCCTTTAAATACAACAAAAAGTAGTAGTTGTCTTGAATAAATGGGTAAGTTTTGTAGGAAATAATCTGATAAAAAGGTGTAAGTTTTCTTCCAAGCACAATGTCTGTAAGTTCACATGGATAAAAGGAGCTTTCCTATTTCCTGACTTCTTCCCAGTGGCACACAGCTGTGAAGACGTTACAGAAGCATAAAAAGCAGTACCAGTTTTGACTGGGATGGAGCTACTTTGCTTCATAGTACCTTGTTTTGGCTTTGTGACTAAAGCAGTGTGGGTAACACACCGATACTTATTGCTGAGCAGTGCTCACACAGCATCAAGGGCTTTTCTGCTTCTCACGCCACCCCACCAGCAAGAAGGCTGGGGATGGGTAAGAAGTCAGGAGGGGACACAGCCGGGACAGCTGACCCCAGCTGAGCAAAGGGATATCCCACACCATATGGCATCATGCTCAGCATATAAAGCTGGGGGAACAACGAGGGAGGGTGGGGGGTGTTTGGAGTGATGGTATTTGTCTTCACAAGTCACTGTTACGTGTGATGGAGCCCTGCTTTCCTGGGGATGGCTGAACACCTGCCTGTCCAGGGGAAGTGATGAATTAATTATTTGTCTTGCTTTACTTGCATTGTGGCTTTTGCTTTCCTTATTAAACAGTCTATATCTCAGCCCTCGAGTTCTTGCACTTTTACCCTTCTGGTTGTTCTCTCTCATCCCACTGGAGCAGCTGCATGGAGCTGAGCTGTCCACCAGTGTAAGCCTCTATCAGTCCCTTCTGGCACCCAGTGTGGAGCATGAGGGGTTAGAGATAACCACTGATTTGATCAGAATATGCTATACCAAATTTATGTCTGTTTAGCTATTAATTGCCAGGCTCCTGTGCTTGCCATAGGGCTCGCTTGCCTGGACGTAGATTAGTAATTAGTGCTCGTTAGTGACTGCTTTTTGCTTCTGCTGTTTCCTGTTCTCCTTATCCTATTCTGCTCTCCCTGGGAACATACTGATAACAGCAACGGGCTGGTAGATGGCCAGGGCACTGCTGCCATTCCTGTGCTGGACAGGCTGGAACTCAAGTTCACAGGACTGTGACTGTGGCTAGACTCATGCTGGTACAACCAAAACCATACACGGCCATGGAGAAGTCTATACTAGAGCAGGTACTCCCCTGAAGGGAGAGTGGCCAACGGATATTGTCATTCTGGAGCAGCTACATCCTGAAAGGATGGTGGTCTGTAGACAAGTCCACACTGCCCCACATGGACCGTGGGCCTGTGTGTAATCCCAGGCTGGAGGAGGGACCAGGTGAGGAGTTCATTGCGATGTTAAACCCTATGGTCTGGTCCAAAGGGATGATGGCTGAACATTGCAATGGAAATACCCTTAAATTGTTGTAACCCATGATCTGAGTTGCACGTTATGGGAATTACTACAGCAGGAACCCCTTGTTGCTAGCCAGGCTAGGAGCAAAGGGAGGAGTTTGCTGCAAACACTATTGTTATGTTCTAGTGTTAAATCCTATAAACTGGCCTGAAGGAACCAGAGCTGGAGACTGCCACGGGAATACCTTTAAACTGTTGTAACCCAGGATGTGAGCTGCACGCTATGGAAATTATCACAGCAGGAACCATCGGAACCAAGGGAGGACAAGCCTCACAAGATGTGACAGTGCAGCAGTGACCAGCCTGAGCTGTCTTTGGTGCCCAGTAACTCCACACATCACACCACTTCTCCCGTCCATATCCAGTGACAACCATAACAGATTGAATACACATGGACTAAATGGACTCAATGGACATTTTGTGGACTTTTAAAGGTGTAATCCATAAACTAAGGGAATGGTATTCATGTATATATCCCAAGGTGGGAAAGAGGAGGTGGTTAATGAGGGAGAATCTATCAGATAATGTGGGACCTGAGCACTATGTCAACAGTATGGAATAAAGGGTGGAGATTACAGTGGTTTTATCTGGGATGGAGCTAATTTGCTTCATAAAAGCATGTATAGTGCTAGGTTTTGGATTTGTGACCAAAACGCTGTTGATAACATACTGGTATTTTAGCTGTTGCTGAGCAGGGTTTGCACAGCATCAAGGCCTTTTCTGCTCCTCACCCCACCCCATCAGTGAGAAGTCTGGGGGTGCACATGGAGTTGGGAGGGGATACGGACAGGACAGCTGGCCCCAACTGACCAGAGGGATATCCCACTCCTATGACATCCTGCTCAGTGATAAAAACTGGGCAGAGGAGGAGGGGGGACATTCAGCATTATGGTATTTGTGTTCCCAAGTCACCGTCACACGTGATGGAGCCCTGCTTTCAGGAGATGGCTGAACATCTGCCTGCCCACAGGAAATGGTGAATGAATTCCTTGTTTTGCTTTGCTTGCACACACAGCTTTTGTCTTCATCTCAACTCCTGAGTTTTATCACTCATGCCCTTCTGATTCTTTCCCTTATCCCACCAGGGGGGACATAGTGAGCAGCTGTGTGGGGCTTAAGCTGCCCACCAGAGTTAAACCACAACAAAAGCCTATAGTAATCAGAACATCAGGCAATAGTTTGGTAATTGGTGAAAGTGCAAACTTCCCATTAGAAAAAACCCCCACAGATTTCAGAAGACACAGAAACTGAGATAATGAGGGCTTTGTCAACCATTTCTAAAGGTGTTTATACTCCCTGTGGGTAAGAGACAAACATTGCTGTTGAGATTATTGTACTGGTCATTGAGCATGGCACAGTACAAGCACACAGGAGATAATACCCTTCTGCCAAAGGCCAGGTTTCAATACTTTTGGTGAAGACAGAGCACAACATCTTTCCACACATCATTTTACAAAAGCTGATCTGACCAATGAGCAGGAACAGTGCTAGTACACCTCACTAAGACCTCAGGCACCAGGACAGGAAACAAAAGCCTGATTCCACTGCTTGTTTTACAGAAGCAGGTATTGATAATATATGGCAGCACAGTCACTCTCAAGCTACTTGAAGGGGGTAAAAGAGTAATCATCATATTAATCATTATATTTAAAAATATAAATTAATTAATTCCCACTACCCTTTGGAGTGTTAACACTAAGGCAAATCAGCTGATCACCGATCCTCTGGGCCTGACTGTACACTGTTATTTTAGAATCATTTCACTAATATTTGCAGCCTGGTCGATCCTGCTGGGAAAGAAGTCTCCAATGGCTCTGGGGGTGTGGGGAGGGAAGGGGCTAGATGTACAGTTACATATACAGAATTATAGGGGGTCTTGACTCCAAATGTGGACAAAGAAATATTTTCTTTAACAGTCTTATTTCAAAAGTATTCTCTAACAATCCTGCAAACATCTTTACTTTTTAATAAACTAATTTTTCGTGATTTTTGGAGATAGTATCTTCAAAGAACCATTTATCTAAAAACATTTTGCTGACATAGCTTTCAAATCTGTTTTACATTAATGATGCCAAAAAGCCTGATGCCATAATTTCAAAAGCTTCCTTTAATTATTATTTGGGTTTTCTAATTTGAACAAGTGAGGAGACTTTTGTATTCTCCAGCACTAGTCCATTTTCTGGGATTCCAGTCCTAAGCTGGCAGGGGCCACAAACTGGCCAGCCAACACATTCAAGGACAGAACAGTGTTATCTGGATTTACATTCTTGTTTTTAGTACTTGATGCACTTTCCCTCATTGACTTTACCTGGAGATTTGCTAAAATGTACCTCTTGATTCATCCATCTGCAGGGAGCTTTGAAAATACACTCTCTCTGGCAACACTATAACCACAACTATCTTCATTATAATAGATTCAGTGCATAAAACCTTTCCCTCCAAAAAAACAATAAATAGCCCAAGTTTGCAAAACAGCATGTAGGGTGCCCCAACTTACAAGTGAACTGGAGGTTAGGTACCTAATCTGCACAGGTGTTTATGAAAGTCCCAAGCAGCTTCTACCTTTTCAGATGATTTTACAGCTTTAGATGACTTCCTATTAGCACCCATAGGGCCTGTGTCAATTTTGAAAATGGTATTTAGGTTCTTTTTAAAATCTAACCTGCTCAGAGAAATCAGCAATTATGCACAGATCAGACCAAAGCTCTTTCCTTGAAATCCACTGAGGGTTGGATTTGCCTGAAATTCTCCTCACATGCATACCTCAGTAGTGAGATCCAAGCACTCCTACACTGATTTCCAAATCCAACCTCCACAAATTGTTTTGTTTTGTTTAAGGCCACTGTTAGGGAAAGGTTTGAGCTCAGTGTCAACCCTAATACAAGTGTAGAAATTTAATTTCAGTCTAGTCCTGCCAACAATTCAAACCCATGCACTGGAATGAATGAGCCAGAAGTAAACCTGACTCTAGAGCATCCAGCAGGACCTCTCCTGTGCGTGCAATCATTCAGAAATGTGTGCCACTGGGGAAAGGAGAAACGTTTAGGAACGCCACACAGTAAAACATTTAAGTATATCCATGTATAAAATGGAACAATTACCCAGTAAACAAATGTGGAGGGGAAAAAAATTGTGTAACTATTGCAATTGAAGAACATCACATAGAAACTATATCCTGTGTGAGGTTTTGCTATGGAGCCACTACAGAGGAAAAGTTAAGACCTCCAAGCCCTGCCAATGTAGCAAGCCAAATATGCCTACAGCCACGTATTGGTACTGACTGTGGGCACTCAAGCATGGCTTTTCACATTTTTTACAATCTTTGCTTTGTGGAAATTCACAGTGGAATTTCCTACTGGACTACCTGTAACTGGTGTTTTGCTTCAGTAAAAACTGGAGGCTCAAGTTATACATGTGTAAACGTGTTCTCTAAATGTTTCCATTTAAACAAATTCTCTGAATAATTTACTGCACTTAAATGTTCAGCAGAAATAACTGTAACTTTCCTAGTCTGGTTACAAAACAATGGCCAAAATACCACACAGTCACTTAAAAATAACAGTTTTACCGAAGCTGAATTTTCCTTTAAACCATTTCCAGGCAAAGTCTGCAAAACAATTAACTGGGTAGATAGTATTCATAAATATGAAGCAAGCACTAAAATGCTTTATTCAGAGTTTGTAAAGGCTTGCTTCAAGAATTTGTGTTTAATTATCACTGGTAATTTGAAGCCTGAGCTTTGAAAGTATCCAAGCTAAACACCTGTTCTTCAGTGACACTGAGCTGCTGCTTATCAATTACAGATATCTTTTGAATAATAAACCATAAAGAATAAAAAGGCAATTTTTTACTACTTAACTATACATTGGCCCCAATAACTTAATATTAAGGGCTTACAATAGAATATGGCTGAGATCATATACAAACAGTTTAGAAGAATTTACGTTAAATAAATGCATTCTAAAGACGTGTCCCCTGCAGCTAAAGCAGTTCAAGAAAACCATTCAAATAAGCAAATAACATTGTTTACATTTACAAATGAAACATCATATGAGTATTTATTGATTTTTTTTAAAAAATTCAAAAAATACATTGTAACAGAACAGAATGTATACGTTCTTCAATGAAAGACAAAACTATGGTTATCATCTGGACCAGAATACAAATACATGCTAACAATTTAAAAATCATTTTGGGTCATTCAGGAAACATGAAACAAGCTAGCTGTTTAGAAGTGCAGTAGTCTTCTCCTTTAGTAAATATGCCTGAGAAAGTTAACCTGTAAAGAAATCGGCTTTTAAACTCTTAAACACAAAGAGCTTTCCAGGCTGAAATGGTGAAGAGACCTGTGATATGCACCTGACAGGCCACTGAGCCATTTCCCACAGAGATTTTGTTCACTGCTCCACCTCGGCTCAGCCACCCAGCAGTGGCAGAGTTTCACATCAATACCAGGCTTATTTAGGTGAGGTGTTAAAAAGCATGCTAAGATGATGTAAATCCATCAGTTACATACACAGCGGATAGATGTTAACCAAGATTCTGTACCAAATTCCTGGCTTTGTATTAGGGCCAAGTAAAAAGTAGTAGTCTAGTTCATGGATGAAAAGGATAATATTTTTTGGCTTAAAGTAAGACCCTTTAAAAACAGTTTCTACAAAAGCATCTAGAATCAAAGCATGAAAAAAACCAGGACAAACACAACTAATCATTTTACAGTAACCACATACTGTAGGCAGATAGGAACCAAAACAGTAACATAAATTGTGCATTGGTTCTATGAAAATAAAGCGTTACTAGGAGACACAAGCAATCTGACAAGATGTGAAAGTGAGCAGTGAAAACTTCATGGATTGAATTTCTTTTCATTAGAATCCATCTCTTTCTACTGCAGGCAGGTAACAAATGGAACTCAGGAAAACTGAATTCCTATTAGCAGCTTAACTCTACTACAGTGAGGCTGAGGCTATTACTGTTTCTTTCATTAAGAGACAATCAAATGAATGAAGCAAAAATGACATTTCAAAAATGAAGAGCAAAAGAAAGCTGAATGTACATTTTAGACAAAAACAGTGTTAGGTCAAATCCACAACTGGTGATACCTGATGTAAGCAAAAGTAATTTAACTATGCTGCTTATACCAACAGAACATCTGACACTCTTTCTTGAATTCTAGCAGCCTCTTTAAGTCACTTCGAACAACTGCATACTTTATAAATTACACGGGCTTTGATGAAAAAATTCATTATCAGGCATGCAAAAGAAACCTCCCATTTTTAGAATTTAGTTACATGATCAAATTACATATGCTAAAGCATACAAAACCAACTCTTTGAATGAAGCAAATTCACAATTTTAAAAAGGGAAAAAACTCCAGACAAAACAAAAACTCGAAAGAAAAGTCTATGACAGGAAATATTTCTACATATACTTCTGATGGTTGAACCTCTGATGGTTCAACGCTGTAAAATGAGCCACTATCCATATACACATGTAATTTTGCATGTAATGGGATAGGGAAGAGGCTTCCTTTTCCTAACTTCCACACCACAGAAATGACTGGATGTACTACAGAGGCTGCCACTGTCCTATGAAATGTAGGGTATTTGGCATTGCTGGATACAGGTTATCAGTGTTCAAGGACTCATGTGCTGACCCAGCATGGTTCATCTTACATTCTCTAGTATTGACAGGGATGGCAAAAACATCCTGCATTGCTCTGACACCAGCTTGGCTTCTAGGCTGCACCTTCTGAACAAAACACCGTTCTCAGGTGTCCTGGTTCCAGCCAGGAAAGGGTTAATTTTTGCAGTAGCCAGGAGGAGGCATGGCTAGGACCAAGAGGTTATTCTATAACACCTCACATCACTGCCGGGGGGAAGGGAGTCTCTTCTGGGGAGAAAAGGGTCCCTCCCTGGTCAAGCACTGTGGTGGAGAGAGTGGTTGGATATTGCCTATCAGTGGGGAGTTTCTGTGTGAATTGTTTGTTTCTTGTACTCTCTGTCATTAGTATTGTTCATTTTCTTATCTCGCTGCTGTTTCCAATAAGTTGTTCTTATCTCAACTTGTGATCTTTGCCTTTCGTGCCTCAAATTTTCCTTTCCACCCCATTTCAGGGTGGGAGAAGGCGGAGGGAGGAGCAAGTGAGTGGCATGTGGTTTGAAGAGTCTCAGTGGAGGCATTAAATTGGGAAGTACCATTCCTAAATCCCAACAGCCTTATTTGGCACCCACTGAGTGGCACAAAGGGTTGAGATAACAACAGATCTGTCCAGAGCAGCTTGGAAACAAATTCAATCTAAGCATTTGTTGCATTAACTCCAGAGCCGCTGGTCACAATGCTGCTTGGTCTGTTCACGTGATTGTGGTACCTAACCATGTATTCCCATATTCCCCTATATTCCCATATATGGTCCTTGCGATGTTCTTTTTCAGAGCAGGGAGAGGGATTGGGATTGCTTTGTTGCTGTACTGTGGGATATCAGTTTATGACTGATCAAGGGCAATGAGGATTATTTCGGATGTGTATTCAGCGCTGTTCACCTACCTTTACTTTGAGCACTATCTTTGGAAGTTTATTAATAATCATACTCAGTCTGGGGGGGGAACAGGGGAGGATGATTTTCCCCAGCCTCTCACCTCCTTCTCCTCCTTCAGCTGTTACAGTAGCTTTTGAGAATTTTGAATTTCCCTTGGATGTCAAGGAAAGCATGTTCTTGTAGCTAAGTCTCACTGGTCTCCTCAGTCCACACCACGTTTAGAGTGAAGAAAGAGATTTCTAGGAAGTTCTTTCAGAAATCTGCCCCAAGGGTGGATAGTCATGAGTGGCATGAAATATGGCAAAAAACAGACCAGTTTTTTTGGAAATTCTCTGCTCCAATAGTTTGGAAGTTCATCCCTGAACAACTAAAGGACCTTGTTAAAGTGACAGAATATTAGCAAGGAGCACGCTGTGGCAACTCCAGAGAAGGGCAACCTATTGCCATGTGCTGGGCCCTGGCCACTCTTTACTGGACACAGTTCAGTACTAGACAGCACCCTCAGGAGAAAGAGGAGGAAAATAGACCTACTGGCACTGTGGCCTGATTTGCAGTTGAACCAGAGGAACAACCTGTGCCAGTAGTAGTTGCCCCTTTACAGAAAAAGAAATCCAAGACCAAATCAGCTCACTTAGGGATAAAGAGGAAGTAGAGCCCTCACAACAGGAGGAAGAGGCAGGGCCAGAGATAATCACCCAATCACTATNTAATCACCCAATCCCTATTCCCAGGTGTGTTGGGGTTTGCATGGCCTGGTTTTTGGTGGGTGGGGGGAGGGGGCTACAAGGGTGGCTTCTATGACAAGCTGCCAAAAGCTTCCTCCATGTCCAGCAGAGCCAATCCCTGGTAGCTCCAAAGATGGATGTGATGCTGGCCAAGGCTGGGCCAATTAGAAATAGTGGTAATTTCTCTGAGATAACTTATTTATGAAGATACACAAAAAGTTGTTGTGCAGTTGAAGTTGTGGCTGGAGAAGGGCAGAGTGAGAACATGTAGGAAGAACAGCTCTGCAGACACCAAGGTCAGTGCAGAAAGAGGGGAAGGAGGTGCTCCAGGCACCAGAGCTGAGATTCCTCTGCAGCCCGTGGTGCAGACCATGGTGAAGCAGCTGTGCCCCTGCACCCATGGAGATCCACAGGGATGCAGAGATCCACCTGCAGCCTGCGGAGGAGCCCCATGCCAGAGCAGGTGGATGCCTGAGAGGAGGCTGTGACCCCATGGGAGACCTGGGGAAAGATGGGCCCTGCTCCTATACTGGAGCAGCCTGTCCTTAAAGGACTGTACTCCTTGGAAGAGTGACCCAACCTGCAGCAGTTTTGGGAGGACTGTTGCCCATGGGATGGACTCACACTGGAGAAGCTCATGGAGAACTGTGTCCTGTGGGAGGGACAACTCCTCTCCCTGTAGCGGGAGAAACCACAGGTGATGAACTGACCATAACTCCCGTTTCCTGTCTCCCTGTGCTGTTGATAGGAAGGACGGGGGAAGGTGTTTTTAAGGACCTTATTTTATTTCTCATTATCCTGCTCTGATTTTGTTAGTAATAAATTCAGTGCATATCTCTAAGTTGATATGCATTGGGGAGTACCTGTTTTGCCTGTGACAGTATTCGATGAGTGATATCTGCTGGTCCTTACCTCAACCCGTGAACCCTTTGCTATATTTTCTCTCCCCCGTCCAGCTGCAGAGGAGAGTGAGAGAGCAGCTTTGGTGGGTGCCTGGCACCACTACACCGGTGAGCTGTGAGATATGCAAAAATATGTCAGCCACTAGCCAGGAGAGCCCCATGTGACCTGTCTGCTCCTATGCTGGGACATCATGTCCCACAATATGAAACTAGATGGTAGTGAAGCCCAGCAACTGGGATCCCTGTCTCAGGATGCAGGTATTGACAAGGGGATTGATTGGGAAGAGGACAGAAACTCTCAGCCTCTGGAAGTGACTCCTGTCAAGCAGAGGGAAGGGTATTCTCTCAACGATGATCTAATAGTGCGTCCAAGCAGGTGGAATGCCATGGA
>VWZT01005797.1:70269-81193 GCA_013397055.1 Pachycephala philippinensis | reverse complement strand
CACTTGGTCCCAGAAAAACAACGTATTTGAACTTTTCATCAGATATCACCAAAAGGGCAGCGTGCCTTCATTGTTTGCTACCCAATATTCAAGTGACCTTTTGAATTATGGTCATGAAATTTAATACACTCATTTATCCTGATTACATGGGAAAATCATGTGAAATTTGACATTTTGGCTGCAAGGTCAACCAAGGAACAGCCTAACAATTAGAAAACCTGACTCGTTACCTGTCCAGACAGAGGCCCTCTGTTTGACACACCCAGAAACACTGGTACCTGTTCCCTGGCAGTGCCAGCAAACACTGCATTATTCCCTTTACAAAGAGAGAAATGCAAATGTCAGCAGCATGCTGGCACAGCTGTACCTCTCCTTCCCATCAACTCTCCTGCTGAAGTAACCTGATCTGAGAAGATCAATCCATTGCAAAAAATACATGGTTGAAACTGAACCTGAGGTAGGCAGGAATTCTAATGGCAGCTGGAAGAAAAGTCTATGGTTTAGGTGTACCCTGGATCTTGCTGATGCTAAGTTTTCCCCCAGGAACACTGACAAGTATAACATTTTACTTTTTCTGGCTGGATGGGAGTCTCCATTCCTTCCTGGCAGTTAATGATCCCTGGCCTCAATTATACATATCGTTATCTCCTTCCACTTGGAAGAGAGCCACACAGTACACCTGGGCACAAGGCCATGAGCCTCCTGTAAACTCCAGCTACTACAGGAAACCACCCCTTAGCTCCTCAGAAACACAGGCAGCACTAAGAATGAAACCAAGCTTACCAGCGCCAAACAGGTAATGCTACAGGTATAAACAAAACAATTCTGAACCCAAGATACGGGGTTTAGTTCTGTGGAGTTGCGGGGGGTTGGGCTTGGTTTTTTCTTTTTTGTTTTTCACTCCAAGGTCCTATATAGAGCTAACCATGGTTGGGTACATGGGTTCAAATCTGCCTGCTCTAACTCTCAATTTCTCATCTCAGTCCCTAATCCAGACAGCACTCCTGCTCATGCTTGTTTAGGAATTGCATTTGACGCTTGCAATTCACAGTCTAGGATACTAAGACACACAAAAAAAGACGGGGACAAAAGGCGATAATACAGTATAATCTACCTGCTATAAAAACAGAACAAAGACTACCAAAAGAAACAGAACACTAATACTCAACTGAATGGCATGTAGGAAACAGAACTGTTAGTCCTTTTATTCTGCTTTAGCAGTACTGAACTTTCAATCCTACATGATTCTTATGTGAATTAAAACTATATTCAAAGACCTACAAAATAAATATAATTTCTACGAAGACAGACAACAGTATTTAGCCCTATCAATGAATACATTACATGCAGCACAGAAAAGAAAGAAACAAAGGAATTTAAACCAATGCAATTTTTGCAAAACTAAAGGCATATGAAACAGAACTTTCAAATTCAGGAGAAACTTAGGTTTTAAGGACTTTGTAATCCATTTTAGTGGAATAAAAGAACACTGATATAACCCAGCTGGAGCTATGCTGCCTCTTTTTTCCAGTCATCTATGCACATCTGCACTGTGCTTTTGAGTATTTCAGTTTGCTTGAATCAGTCACAACATCACAACCTTCATGAAGCAGGTCAGGTCTACTTTTGTACTCCATCTCACAGGCTTGAGACACAGGACAGCATGACATGGGTCTGTGCAAATGGTTACACACTGAGCCAGCCTGACAAGTCCTGTACTGAGCTAACAAACCATCAAAGTGGAACACGTGTTCAGTGAGCTTAATGTCTGCATAGATTCCCCATGTGTCCAATTCTAGACACATCCAGCAGAGATACCTGACTGAGCTCTGTAGAGAGCAGGGTTTAGTCCATACAATTTACCAACTTATACCCCATGCTGTGCAAAAGCAGGGAACATATTTCGGGATCACAGTGTGTTCTTGAAAAAGTATACCATGTTTGTGTGCATACTGAAAAATTCAAAATACCAAGTTAAAGCTGCATGGAGGCTTTGCATCTGTGACCAGGATTAACTTGCAACCTGGCTAATTCTCTCATGGACAGCACAGTTAACTGCATTTATACGTTCACTTTATTTTGGGAAAGGAACAGATAATATTTCCCTCCTCGTTCCAGTTCTGTTTTCTGGGCTGATTAAATTCTTCTCATACCAGAATGATGACTTGGTGATTTGACATGCAGGTTACCTGATAGTTTTCCAAACATCAAAGCCATCCAAAGGCTTAGTGCCATTGGTATGTCCTCCAGCAAGGTGCACCAGGGTTGGCAGCCAGTCAGAGATATGGATGAGTTCATGACTTTCCACACCTTTTTGTTTCAGCAAAGGACTTGCAACAAAACCTACACCTCTCACTCCTCCTTCCCAGAGGGTCCATTTTCTCCCTCTCAGTGGCCAGTTATTCCCACCTGCTAAAGTTTGTCCTCCATTATCTGAAAAACAAACAAACAAGAAGAATTCTTGGTAAGAAAGAAACAGAACAGTCCTCCCCATAACACCTCTTCATCCATTTGAAAAAATATTTTCACAATAAAGGTGTGTCATGCAAGTACTTGCATAGTGCAGTTAAGTGTTCATACAAAGTCTAACATTCAGGGCCAAGTAACAAACATTTGTTACATTTTAACACCTGCAAATTACATCAATGAACAGTTATCACTATGCAGAAATTATACCACACTAGAAGACAATAATTCAAAAAGACTCTGCTAAGAACGACTTCCGACCATGATTCAAAATACCATTAGGTATCCAAAGCTTCCGGAACCAAAGACTTCAAAAATTTAGTTTCAACTAATTTAAAGACCACAAGAAGAGTTGCTATCAATGCCATCATTAGTAGTAGAATACACTGGTTTCCAAAGCAGTATAATATGCTTAAAATGGAAACCTGTTACTCCAGTCTCAGGACAACACTCGCACACCTAGTTTAAAAGCTGATTTTTTTCCAGATTTTTAGGCAGCCACACTGATATACAAGGTTAGACAAAACAAGGGTTTCTCAGGCAGAAGGAGATAGCCCTAACAAAATGAATTTAAACCAGTTAACATAACTGAAGTGATTCAGAAATTGAATTTGTTGTTTGGTGAGAATAACATGTAAGATGGCTACAGAAAAAGCTGAATCATGACTACAGAAATACCTATGTGAATTAGAGATAGCTCATGGAATGCTGTTCTTTTTAACTCTCTCTGACCAAGCTTCCAGGCTCAGAATAAAACCCAGATCCTTGAAGTTAACAGTAATGATTCTTTGAAGTTACTTTTAGTACTGTTATACAGTTGTTCTTGTTCAAACCTACTGTAATGTTCTCAGGAGAGTCATCACTGGCAATTCTGTTAAGCATAATTTTCCTCTATTTTAATGAGGTTAAAATTATTTCAAATAGTAATTGCTGAACTGATACTCAGTGTGATTTGACATGTTCATATTGTATTTTCTTATTACATAAATTTGAGGGAAGAAACAAGATGTCCAACACCTTACAGAAGAACTTTACTGTAATCAGAACAAAATCATCTTCTTTCTGGTTAACAAGAGTTCAAGAAGCATTTGGACAATACTCTTGGACACATGGCGTGATCCCTGGGGATGGTCCTCTGCAGGGCCAGGAGCTGGACTCAATGGTCCCTGTGGGTCCCTTCCAAGTCCCTTGCAGCTCAGCTTATTCTGCGATTCTGTGTTCAATTAGGGATCAATGTAAACCCCTACATCTTTCTGCTGCACACAGGAGACCACTTTTGTTCTACAAAGGTATAAACCTTTGTAATAATAAATAAATATTTGTGAAGATTTGAAAGGTAGAAGCCTAAGCTAAATGAAGCACTTGGCAAAAACAGAATTATTTGAGAAGAGTTAAATGTCCTGTGGCCCAACTAGCTTCCAGTTGAGTTGCCCAACTGGCAGGTGTCCTGCATTTTTGGATTCAAAAGAAATTAATCAAGAGCTCTACCATTATTTCTTGCACAACAATGTTGAGCTCTGAGATCTGAGAGCTTAAAACAGTTGCCGGTTACAACAAAAATAAAAAAAAAAAAGAGTTTCAACAACTCCTTCTACTCATAATGTAAACAGGAATTCCTGTAAGAGATACTCATGGGACGGAGCTTTCAGTAGCTTTTACCCTTTGGTGGCTTTAGAATAACAGGCATCTTATCTACACTGTATTAGAGCACAGTTTGGACATACAGAGGAATCAGAACTTAAATATGTTACATAACTCCTTTGCATCACAGACTACTCACTATCCATATCAGTTTAATAGCAGCACATGAAGGTTTTTTTAATTCCTGATTATCAGCAACAAAGCAGCAAGGAAATTATAGAAGTAGGTGGTATTTTCGAAGAATAGAGAGAGAGAGAAGCGTGCACTTCTCAGGTTACAGTCCAATCTTTACGATACTTACTTTTTCCTTCCTTTCTGTGAAGACATTCACATTCCGCCAGTTTCACTACACATTAAATTCCCTGATACAAGGAGTCTATCCAAAATACATCCTGAAAAACCTTGTGTCTTGTATCAGCATTCAGACATAGTACACCAAGTTTAAAAGAAAGTAGAAAAAAATTCTTGTTTTGATAGCTGATCTGACATGCAAATGAAAAAATCCTGGCATATGAAACAAGGCTCATCCCCCTCATTTGACTTCTCATTCTCACACTGCTAGAACATCACTTTTTCCTTTCTCAGGAATTCATGTTCAAGTGGTCCTTCCCGCATAATTTCTTGACTGAGTTATCAAGAAAGTGTTGAAGGAGGGAAAAGGACGGTTTCTGTTTCGATTGTTGAAGTTTGTTTCCCTTCTAGGTAGGCAGAACATAACTGATGTGTCACTAGCAGCTTGTAAGTACGCGACACCTTCCTGGAATGTTATCGAGGACTTCAAATACCAACAATTTGTTAAAGAGGAGTTGGTTACATAACAATGAAAGACCATAATGTAATCTGTATCAATAAAATATTAAGCTAACCACTAAATAATAAAGGGAGAGAGGGAATAAACAAGAGGCCATTGATTTCATGGAGTACAGACCTGGCAGAAAGTCCAGTCAGGACTAACTGCTGCCCCGGTTGGTTTTACCTCCAGGACTACGTCTGGACAGCAAGAGACAAGATGGGCACCAGCTGTGTATGCACGTGTTCAGCTACATTTCCTCTAAGTCCTCTAAGAGCTGTGGATGTATATATTGATGCTAAAAGCTTGCATGGGTTCGGAAAGCCACTAAAGAAGTTAAAGATGAAAAAGTAACTTATAGTTCCTACATGAAAAAACATCACCTCAGTCTCACGCATTTCTTCAGCCACAAACTGCTGAAGATTTGAAAGTTTTCACAAAAGTTTCCTAGACACAAGCCACCAACAATTGCCATAGGGAGCAGGTGCCTGGCTAGACAGATCCTTCATCTGTGGAAGTACAACCATTCTCATGCTCTCCCAAATAAGTTATTCCTCACTAACTCCTTATGCTATTTTACCCAAGTATCTCAAACATGGAACAAATTCCAAAGTCCATGTGGAAACTCCCAGTAGTTTAAAACACATAATTAAAATCCACTTAGGTATGAGACAAATGGAGTCATCTGTCTCCTTCGTGCTGTACACTGGCTTCACATCCAATTCTACATCCAGTTCAAAACAGTTTTTTCTGAACTATTTCTCATATATTTTTGTAACTGTTTGTCTCCATGACTTATCCTAACATCTCATGTCAGAAGACAGTCTCCAGGGCAAAGCTTTTGGAATCAAGTTACCTTCGCCTCGTGGCCCTGGTTTGTAAGATTGCTTAATATTAAAGTTTCGGCCTTGCTACTTCAGCTGAAAACACAAGCCTTCCCTAGGCATGATACTTCATTATCTCTTTGCTGGAGACAAAAATCAAGTATGATTTTCATTAAAAATACTGAAATAGTGTGGAAAATGTAGTGAGCATATGTTTCTTATCTAACAATAATTTTTGCAATTACATCGATGTAATTTAGACTACAGCAGTACCCACAGCATACTAGGGGTATTAAAAAATCATAAAACTAACCAGCTCTTGTCCCTAAAGAAAGGATGAAAGGGGAGAGAATAAGGCTGTATCTAGAAATTACGCCCCTTGGCATAAGCATTACCTAGCTCATTTATGCAGCTTTGTTTGCTTTCTTGAATGGAAGCATCACACATTTTTAAAGACCTTTGCTGCTTGCTTGGCTTGGCTTGCTTTGATAGATGTTTAGCTACCTTTATTTTCTCACACCATTAATCACTCTTATTATGCATTATTTTAAGAAGGGGGGTACCTAGATGCTTTATTTCCGCTCTCATGGAATTTTCTTCTACAAGGTGAAATTTGTGGCAACAAAGGAAAATATGGGGAAGAGACAGTCGGACTAATACAAGAATGGGCTGAGACAGAATTTGTAGGTGCTACCACCAACAATGAAAAAATGCACAGCACATCTATGCAGGGTAAATGACAAAACAAGAGAATAAACGAGAGCAACAGAAGGATCCTTGCTACTTTAAGAGGTAGTTTCCATCAAAGCTGAATCAACATCAGTCCCGATGGAACAAGTTGAAACAACAAAAGTACATTGTAAAGTACCTCCACCCCATAAAACAATTTGGGTGAAAATAGGACGTATTTTTGACACAGAAAATCAGAGAATATAACCTATTTTTAAAACATGGGTGATTGCCTTCAAAACTACTGTGGTTCTCTTATTAAAAATAATGAAGAGGAAGGATTATTTTGAAACATTTATTTAATAAAAACCTTTCAACGTAAGAAAAAGAGATGCAAAGTAAAGCTTGTGTGTCTTATGTATACAACACAACTTTAAAAATGAAGGCAAATGTTCTTCTCACAAACATATGCTTTTATAATTAATATTTATTGTCATATACATGAGAAAGAGTTTAATTTGCTAAATCTGTAATTTCTAAACTGTAGAAGATGTTTTGCAGGAGTTTTTAAAGGAATCAATAAACAAAACTAAACATAGAGGCCCTTCTGTTTCTCCCAAATACTTCTCTGAAGAGCTGCCAGCTGCCAAACATTTTGACTAGCGCAGTGTATATATACAGTGATGTGGGATGTATGCAACTAGTAAGCAGTTTAATGACTAAGAATTCTTTAAAGAAGAGATGGACAATAAAAAACAGCAATAAAACAATTCTGAGTGCAATAATTAATGAAGCATGGATTCAAGTCTTTGGATGGACTCACTTTCTTACAGAATTACCCTGGAACTGAAGCAACAGTCTGCTTTGTACTATGAAGACACCCTACATTGGAAATAGATGCTCACAACTGTGGGGAAAGCTTCATTTGGGATTTGTACCTCACTAGACAGTAGAAAACCATAAAGAGGCAAAGGTGTTGATTTAAGAACAAACTCTGACAAACGTCCTTCCCAGGATCATAAATATCTCTTGCCTGCATGCATTCATTGCCAAGACAAATCCACAGCAGTTACTGAACTCGAGGGCAGTACTAATAGCATTAATAGATTTGTTAAAACTTCAAGCATCAGAGCTCACTTCTCTGAGAAATTCAGTTTCAATGATCAATGGGCTTGAAACTTACTTTTATGAAAAGAAATTAAATGGAAACAAGTACTGTAATACTGTGTAAGGCCGGCTCTCTAAGAAAGCAAGCTTAATCTCCCCCAGTTCTTTGCATTAAAAAAAAAAAAAAATCGTTATTCTCTATGCAGTGGAATGAAAAACTTATTACAAAAGCTATAAAGAGACCCTTATGTTTTATTTTTTGGATAGTGGACAAAACACTATAATAAGAGTTTCCAAAGACCACCTAAGTACAGTATGGACAACACCCTAGCTTCTCCACCACATGGACATGTGGACCAAGCGACTTCCTCCTGCGACTTCTACTGCCTGCACATGCTATCTTAGCAGCTTTTGATCACAATCCTGCCTCACATTAATGGTTTAGAATAGAGGTACTATTTTCTCTGCAAATAGGTCAGAAATTAGTCTTCATTTAAAGGTTTTCCTTGCTGTTTTTTTCTGTCAAGTCTTAGACAGGGCTTAAGTCTGTTGATTAAAAATGGTAAGTAGTACATTAAAAATTTTGCTCCCTTTTTTTCCAAAAAGAAACAATGTGCCTTCTTGTACAGCTGCCTATTTTGTTCCAACAGACCAGGCCTTGTTTCAATTACACTACAGAAAAGTGAATTTTATTTTTCTTCCAAACAGAGCATATTTTTTTTGTCTCCCTTGTGACCACTCAGGTTGCTGCATTCTTCTTTCAACCACAACTGAGCTACACCCCACAGTCCCGTTGACGTGCCTGGCAAATTGTTCTAGACAAGCTCTTCCGAGAGGGCTTCCTGGAATTTCTCCAAAGATTCATCCAGGACTGTACTTGGTGCTGTTATTAAGCAGTTTTCACTCCAGCGTTTCTCTTTAGTTTGCATTTTCTTAAATGAATAAAGAGCTACCTGTAAGTCTCCTTACCAGGGGAAAAAAAATACACTCTTGCTGGCTGCTTGATTTAGATAGTAGTAATACCTCACAAACAAAAAGCATCATTTGCATAAACTGTCTTTAACTTCTCTTTATTCTACACATTTCATTCTACTGAGATAAATGTGTGTTTAAGTTTGTGATACATATTATACAACCTTGATTACAGTATCAGAACTGTAATTCTAAGTATATGTCCTAATAATCATAATTCTCAAGATAAGTTTAACAACTGTTTTTGGCATTTGTAGAACAAGGAGTAATATGGAAAACCTTTATGACAATAACTTTAGAAAATACAATAGTAATTAATTAATTCCTAGAAGAAAAGTAACAGTCTTAAGAGAAAAAGATCCCTTTCAGCACAGCAATCCAATAGGATAAGTATTTCTGAACTGTTTTTCTCTGTATACTTCAGAGTACAACAAGTTTTGCATGAACAAATTTTAGCAGTAAGTAACAGAAGACCAAAACTGCTTGGTATCACATACACACACACAAAATTAAACATGTCAAATGATTTATGTTAATGAGGTTTACTAATTTAAATACTTCTTGGATACCTGCTTTCATTTTTTAAAATAACTATCCAAAAGTTTAATACATCTGTATGCATATAACTCATATATCCACAGAGCAAGAAATAAGCAACCAACATTTACAATTTGACTGATCAGGAATCAGCCAAAAGAAAAAAAAAAGAGAGAAATCAAGTGCAATGAAGTGCTGTGTGCCAAGAAAATCTTTGAAATCTTTGACTATGAAAACACTTTTCTATCCTATTCAGAACACAGCTCAAACAAATAATTAGAAATAATAAATCTGCAAGGGCAAAGAAAGAAGAAAACTTTAAGCATCTAGGATTATTTAAATACAGTTAGATACCATAAATCAATTTAGTATCTGTTTATCATGTACTCATGGTGACTTTAACCAACCATTAGAGTATTTAAAAATCTAGTAAAACATTTTTGCCTCCGGGCTACCAACACCCAGGTCTCCTTTTTCCTGAAAACAGTTACAAAACACTTGCCAAATAGTCCTTATATACCTACAGCACAACATCAGCACACCCCAGCTTTTTTTTCTGTTTTCCACCTGTACTTCAGCTCCTAGTGTTTTTTGAATTGATGAATTTCTCTGAAGCTGCAAGAGAAAACTCCCATGCTCTTTGATTTCTCCTCAAGGGCCCCTGCAGTAAGCTGATCTAGCACACATCTGTCTGATATGTAAACCGTGCCAAACTCTGTTTGAAAGCCTTGTCTAAAGCCACACAATATTTCTAAAGTGAGTACAGACCAGAAGAAAAAAACAATTTCCATTTATTTTACAATGCAGGGTATTTCAATATGTTATCAAATTAAAGCATCCTCAAAATAAGGAGAAAAACCTTTTAGCTTCTGCTACTCCTGAAACTAAAGGTGCCAACACCGTAAAGCCATGAACTATGTAATCTGGCCTGAAATACATGCATAAAAAGTTTGAAGGGGAAATGTGGTCAATAATAACCCCCATTACAGTTTCTTGCTTCTGATCAATACATTAATGGCTTTGTGAAGATAAGAGTGAAACTAAGGTGGCTTCTCTCAGCTAAATGGAACAGAATCCCTCCTATATGTTCCTTCGTTGAATTTAAAATAAACAACTGCTCTAACTCAGAAGCATGTTTAGTTTCCAAGTGCACTCCCCCTCTCTCCCTACCAAACAGAAGAGATATGTCCATATGGTAGACAGACAATAAAAAAAGGAGGACAGGATAGGGCTGACATATGACCAAAAGTATGCTGAGAAGCACTGAATTTTATGCATTAAATTTTCTAAGTGTGGAGACTGTCCAATAGCTGGCAGCACCTAGGTGCTTTTATTCAGTAAAAGCATTCGGAAGTTTATTTTGAATACATTTGGGTTTCTTCCTCTGCTTCTGGAAGCAGCGTGACTCTCTTAGAACAAACCTAGTGCTATTATCCAAATAATATTATGGATCTAATTAGGAGGCATATTTATAGCAGCTTTTGGAAGAAAAAACGCAGGAAGTAGGGCCGCTGTTACTGTGCTTACAGATACTCTTTTTAAGCAGTGACCAGACAAAACCAGTGTATCCACACATTCAGATATATGGAATATATCTGACCTCAGACCTGCTACATTTGTATTTTAGGCTTCAAGTTGTAAGCTAAGAAAAGAGGGTGCTATCTCAACCGTGAACAGAGGAGCTGGTGCAAAAGTAGTTTTACATTTATTGCTGATCAAAGTCATATACAAGAAAAGAGGTCACTGACTGCACATGAAGCAGAGGCACTGAGGTGCACATGGCCCGCAAGGAGGCTGACAACCTTAGGGATCATTATTTCACTTTTCTCCAGTGTCATTTGAGGGGGAGGGAAGAAATGACTACTTTGACCTAACACTCTTTTTGTTTTCTTTTAAAAACAAAAAAACAAAAACAAAA
>VWZT01005797.1:55486-70233 GCA_013397055.1 Pachycephala philippinensis | reverse complement strand
AAAAAAAAAAAAAAAACAACAACCCAAACACCCACTTCCAGGGATATGAAGCTGCCAAACCTTAGAATTAAAATGCAAACAGCAGAGACAAATGATCTAATATACAGGAATTAAAGCCTCAGGGTTCTTCCCAGAACCCATATTTTCCATCCTAATATCCTGTACCCCCTCTTTCTTGAGGTTTATTTGAGAGGAAGCTGCTCTGATTGCCTTCTGTCACTCCTCTGGCACACAATAAACAGAGCAATCTGGAGTTAATTTAAGCAGTTTAGCACATCAGGATACAGCTGGGAAAGGTTTTGAGAGAAAGGCTGGGGAGGAAGAAGAGGGATGCACACAGTCCAACCAAGCCTGCACACAGGAAGATGGTGCAGATGGGCACCTTCCAACACTACCACCTGCAGACAGGGAAAACTTCCCCATGACAAAACTCTCCAATCAGCCCAGGAACAGTGGAAACCTCACTGCAAGGAATTTAGAAGTCCAATCCTAAAAGCAGGAGCGGCAGGGCCATTGCTTCATGTAAGGAGTATTACAGCTGATCCTTGATCATCCAGTGGTAACCCAACCCCTCCTGTGTGTCTACCACTTTTATATTTCACCCTCTATAAGCCAGATGTCTTTCTTTTCTTCTTAAGTTTAGACACATGCATTGGTTTTACACAGTGCAAACAATGACTTGATTCCGGCCATTGGACAGATTTACATCTGTTTTTTACATCACTTTTGTTTGAGTTCTTAATCGCTTGGGGCCCTAGCTATACCCAGAATATATTGACTGAGTTCACTACCAGAAAGAAACGCATACTTGCTGGCATAAAAATATAAAAATGAAACAAAAGTCTTCAGTTATTACTTACCACAGGGGACATTTTTAAAAAGTGCAGCATGCACCTTAGGAAGAAGTATGTGTCCGTAAGTTAATTCTCACACCAAGCACATAAACCACAAAACCTGAAACTCTTTACTCCAAGGAGTAAAGAAAATAACATTCTTTATAACACTGGTCTTACAGGGGGGATGAAAAAGGCTAATTGTTTTGTGATCAGCTGTAACTGTTTTGTTTGCTGTAGGCTGTTTCATTCCCCTAGAGATTATGATTAAAGAAAACAGGTAAGTTAATTGAAAAAGGTGGAAATGCAACAGTGTTGTGTAGGTACATCCAGCATTGTCTAAGGCACTTCCAACAGCCACCCCAGCTTTTGCTGAATGCAGCCAAGATTACGGGAGAGGAAAGGGGTTATTTTGTAAGTTAATACGGTGACAGAGAAACACAGGAAATGGAGAGTAATGGAAGTTTACATAAATAATATCTGTTCTCTTTAATGACCTAAGTAGTGTTTCTAACCAGTTTTCATAAATCTGTTTCTTAGCAGTGGATTATGTTCTTCAAGCAGGGAAATGGCAGATAACCTATTTGCTGCATGAGTATTTCAGAGTAATTTTTCGCTTGTTACTTATTTCTTTAACGTCTTTGCTTGGTTACAAGTAACAATAGCTGAATAACATGCTGCTGAACCTAAAAAAAAGGATGTTAAGCTGGACAAAACTGAACCTATGTTCTCAGAAAACCAGAAAAAACCCTAGTGTTTACTGTTGTGCCTAATACTCTCCCCTCCTTCATTCTGGCACACCAATTCAAGTGAGTGACAAGAAGGAACACTTAAATAAACTCATTAATGATTATTTTATTCCGACTTTGTGATTTTTACCCCCAGCTACATGCCAAAACATGCCCTCTTTAATTAATCCCACGTTTGAACCTCTGCAATCTGCCTGCACCACGCTAGTTCAGTAAGGTCACCAGCAATTTCCTTTTGGCAAGATCCAACCTTTCTCCAATATCATCGTCCTTGAACTTTCTGCCACTTTTGATCATATTTCCTGAATCCTGAAGTTGTGAAATCTCTCCTCTTGGCAACACCTAGCTGTACAGACCACATTCAGTGCTCAAACATACACTATAGCTCTCAGAGATTTTAAAGTGGAGTTGTTCATATGCACAACAGAAACAACTGTAGACTTCAAAGGAATAGTGAAATTGCGTATTTTGCTCTTTGTAGGCATTACAGTTTTAACGGGTTTGTGTCTAATGATCATTCCCTAGAACATTTATCCTGGAAACTTTATCCTTTACAGGTTAGTTTTTTTCCTTTTCCATTCCTAAAACTATGAAAGCAACAGAAAAACCCACAATGCACTAACAGATTCCTCTACTCAAAGACAGAATTTCATTACAAACAGAGCTTTAGCCCTGGATGGTCAAATGATTCACAGTACACCCATACTTCAGAAACAGGCTAATCCTGTCATTCTCAGAAGACATCTTGCCTTCTTTCCTCTGCAAATTTCTTATCTAATGTGGTGATATTAAAGCCATAAAGCACATCTGCTTTGTGATTCAACCTGTGCTTGCCAAATGAATTTCTCCACTATTGATTGACATCCCTGATGCCACCAACAGTCAGAATTTATCATCTCATTTATATCACTGACTAAACCACCCACATGACCCTTCCTCAGCCTGCTTAGTCCAACCCTGCATTAAGAACTATTCAGTCAAAGGGGTAGGTCACTGCAAATGAGGGGTGACTAGTGGTGATGGTGGCATCTCAAGTGGTGAGCTCCCCTAATCTTCACATTTACAGCTGCAGGTTTATCTTCCTCACGAAGGACTTCTGCCCTCATGAATAACCACTACCTGACGCACATAGGTGAGTCCAGAAGTCACATTTTCCCTCTACTCCCACTTTAGCAGGGGAGTTTTACGAAATCCTACTTCAGGTTTCTCTCAGGATTATGGAATACGTGACCCATTAAATTAGGCAAGGTCTTTATATCCATGTTTTCCCAAAGCCTATCTTCTCATTTGCCTTAGGCTGCAGGAGGGCTCTGACTGACTTAATATAAAGAATAGAGGTAATTAAAACCTCTCAGATCACACAAGAGGTCAACAACCCCTAAAAAAGGCTGGTATGATTGTAAGTGTGCTTATTCTTCACACAGTATTGTCAAAATTATCTAGATTAATAAATTGAAACCACTGTAGCTACTTAAAATGTCCGAGCTACCCAAGGTCACTTGGAGAGAATCACAGGAAGCCACATGCAGACCCTGAGCAGCTGAGAGACCTCAGGGGCAATCGCCTGTGAAAGGAGGCACCTGTGGGCAGAAAAAACCCCTAACCTTAGCCCCACACATCAGCATCACTGTCTACACAGCTATTCTTTCTCCTGAGGCATGCATTTTTTGTTTTAGGTATTTTTTTTCTTTTGGGTTTTTTTTTGGTTGGGTTTTTTTTTGCCGTTGTATTCTTTCTGGTACCTTTGACTTTCTAATGAATTGTAATGGATGGTCAGCAATAGTTTCTCTCTCCTAGTCAATGTGAACCATTTGAGGCCAGTAAAATGTAATTATTAAATTGTTTTAAACAAAAGCTTTGCTTTTTCAATCCTCTGAAGTCCCTGGAACACAGCTTGATGGCAGCAGAATGTGTGATACATTCAAGTAGGCAGATATCAATTTATATCCTCTGCAGTCAGAACCACAACCATGTACAACTTTAGAAAGAAAAGTAATGGAATGCACCTTTTGTTTTTTAACCCCCATGAGTAACAGAACAACAGCGTTGAAAAAATTTGGACTTAACAAAAAAAACCTATGCAGAAGATGTCTTTCTTTATATCCACTTGTTACAAATTCTTATTTGATTGTAAAATGTGTTACAATACTTCAGTGCAAATAGAAAGAAGTAGACTTAAAGCAGACTTAAAGAGATATAACTATTAAAACTCTCATTAAATTCTACATACCAGATGTCAGCATACGCTATTTCATTGTTGATTTGATAAAGTATACTCTTGCAAGATAACAGAAGCAATATAATGCTTCAGTACATCTAGTTCTCTGCACTTATCAGTAATAATCTTTTGCATAAGTAATAATCTTTTGCATAGTCTAAACACGGGGATCATCTACAATACAAGAAGTCATAATGAAAAACCTGTTCTACATTTTTTTGCTGCATTATTTGGTTTTATATGTTGTAGGTTAAGGCCATTTACTCTAAAATATAAGTGAAATTACTGCTGCAGACTTCTGGTTCTTCCCAACCAGTTCAAGCCACTCTGGAATCTTAATACAGAATTCAGGGTCAGCTCACTTCAATGTACACAAAGCCCTGGCTGTATTTTAACTTGAGAAAACACAATTGGAGGTCAAATGTAAGAGCAAGCACAGGCAGCATTCCACACGGCAGCAGTGCTCAAAGTTCAGATAAAAGTGGGGGTGTTTCTTCCTGCTTAAAGAGAAATGTAAAGATAGATGCTGTATCGTAAGACAGATATTCCAGTCATAGGAGGCATGTGAAGGTGTCTAAAGAAACACAGAGATTTCAAAAGGGCATAAAGAGGTATAGAGAAAGCAGAAGAATGATTAAGACCGAGCTATAAGGAACTGAGAAAAACAAACAAGGATCCTTCCAAAAGGAGGGGAAATTAGCTTATTAGTTCCAGTGTTAGTACGAAGAGAGGAAAAAAACTGCAGTGAACACTGTGGTGAGAGCTCTCCAAGCCATTTTCACATCAGACATTTACATGATCTGATACACTCACCTGTGGCCAAATCTTAGCATCCACTGCCGAATAATTAACATGCTTATGGATTTCAGTGTTTCTTCTGGTACTTTTAACTCAAGAATCTGTAAAATGTACAGCTTCCTTTGCATTCAGCATATCTGTATTCTGACCACCTAAGTAAATTCTGCTGGTTTTATTCTCCCATTAATTAAGGCAGAGAGGAAAAATCTTACTCTTTTAATGCACGCTAAAGTGATATTGCCCACAAATACTGATCCATTATATTCTACGTATAAGAATCACATGAAATAATGAAAAGTGAAAGAAAGGACAGTTGTGCAGTGCTTTTATTTGGAAGTTCTTAGATTCTTCTGTAAAGTTTAGCCTAGCAGCATACTTTAATTCTGGAATATTCATAAATATACAAAACAGATGTACTAACTAAACCATGGTTTCTATGAACATATATGAAAAAAATGAAAAAGCAGGGAAGGAAAACAGATCCAGAATATCTCAGCAGGGATTCAAATAACCTTTTTCAGATACTACTCATTTGACTAAGGCCATCTTACAACACCTGCAACTTCTTCCAAATTCTTAACCCAGACCAGACAACACTGTATGCTTCTTTCCCAAGTGAATCAATGATTGATTTTCCCTGTGTTTCTATAGGGCTGTCACTGATTGACAAAGTAAGTCCCTTGGAGAAGCAATATTTCTAAATAAATATGAAAGCTTTGTGTCAGTTCTGTGCTGTTTCAAACAATATTTACCAGTTACAAAGGAAACCCAAAAATGTATGTATATAAAATATGAAACTTCAGTCCATTTGCTTTAGTTCTAGCAAACAATTATTGAAGAAATACTGAAATACAAAATTGTACAAAACTAAGACATTGCATTTTGATAATTTTGTATGGTCTTCTATAATATAATGTACTGGTAAAGTTCTCAGTCCTGAGAGATAGGGGTCAGGTAAAGAGTGAAGACAGGACCCCGAACTTTAGGGAAGCAAACTTCCATCTCTTCAGCAAGCTAGTCAATAGGACCCCCTGAGGAAGTGGCCTCAAGGACAAGAGAGCAGAATACAGCCGACAGATCTTTAAGGACACCTTCCATAGAGGGCAGAAGCTCCTGAACCCCAGGCATAAGAAACCAGGGAAGGCAGGCAACGGCTGAGTCAACCTGCTGGTAAAACTAAGGGGCAAGAAGAAAATGCACAGGCAGTACATTCCACAACGTGGAAGTAGGAACAGGTATTCTGGGAAGGGTAGAGGAATGCAGTTCAAGGTATGTATCAAGGCATGGCTGGAGCTGTGCATCCCTTGGTAAGGCATGCAAAGAATAACAACAGCTTTACAGACAGGAGAGGAAGGTCAGGGGAAGTGTACCCCCGCAATGGACACGACTGACAAACCGGTAACAAAGAATGAGGAGAAGGCTGAGGTACTCAACAACATTTTTGCCTCAGTGTTCACTGGCACTCTCTTTTCTCACACCTCTTGAGTGGATGGACCACAAAAACGGAAATGGGGGAGCAACTGTAAGAGAAGATCAGGTTCATGACCACCTGAGGAACTGGAATTTACATAAATCTACGGAACCTGACAAGATGCATCCCACAGTCCTCAGACTGATAGCATTGCAAACCCACTCTCCATGACATTTGAAAAGTCATGGCTCTCAGGGCAAATCCCAGGTGACTGGAAAATGGAAAACACAGTATCCATCTTTAAGAAGGGACAAAACGAGGACCTTGGGAACTACTGACCTGTCAGCCTCACCTCTGTGCCTGGGAAGATGATGGAACAGATCCTTCTAGAGTCTATGCTAAGGCACATGGGGGACAGGGAGGCGATTTGAGACAGCCAGCACAGCTGCAGAAAGAGCAAATCCTGTCTGATCAACCCAATGGCCTTCTAAACAAAGTGACAACTCCAGTGGACAAGGGAGAAGCTACAGATGTTCTTTATCTGGGCTTCTATAAAGCCTTTGACACAGTCCCCCAGAACACCCTTCTCTCCAAACTGGAGAGATGCATTTGGTTTGCAGGCACTCACAGCATAATGAATTGGCTGGATGGTCACATTCAGAGAATTGGTTAATGTCTCAACGTCTGGATGTATATCAGTGATGAGTGGTGTCCTGCAGGCGCCTGTATGGGGACCACTACTGATTAACATCTTCACCAGTGACACAGACAGTGGGATCAAGTGCACCCCTGGCAAAGTTGCAGACAACACTCAGCTGAGTGGTGCAGCTGACGCACCTGAAGGATGTGATCTCTTCAAGAGGGACCTGGACAAACTCTAGGAGAGGGCCCATGGGAATCTCACGCAGTTTATCAAGGCAAAGTGCAAGGTGCTGCACCTGCGTCAGAGCCACCCTGGTATCAGCACAGGCTGGGGATGGACAGATCAGAGCAGCCCTGCCCAGAAGGACGTGGGGGTGCTGGGGGTGAGAGGCTGGACATGACCCAGCCATGGGCACTCACAGCCCAGAGAGCCAAACGTGTCCTGGGCTGCATCCAAAGCAGCGGGCAGCAGGGCCTGGGAGGGGATTCTGCCCCTCTGCTCTGCTCTGGTGAGACCCCACCTGCAGTGCTGCACCCAGCTCTGGGCTCCCAGCACAGGAGGGACATGGACCTGTAGGAGTGAGTCCAGAGGAGGCCACCAAGATCATCAAATGGATGGAGGATCTCTCCTATGAAGACAGACCTAAGGAGTTGGGTTTGTTCAGCCTGGAGAAGAGAACGCTCCATGGAGACCTTCTAGCACCATCCAGCACTTTATGAGGGTTTATAAGAAAGATGGGGACAGACATTTAACCATGGTCTGTTGTGACAGGACAAGGGGTGATGATTTTAAAACTAAAAGAGGGTAGATTTAGATTGGATATAAGGAAGACACTTTTTATTATGAGGTTGGTGAAACACTGGGACAGGTTGCTCAGAGAGGTGGTAGATGTCCCATCTGTGGAAACATTCAAGGCCAGACTGGAGATGAGGCTCTGAGCAACCTGATCTAGTTGAAGATGCGTCTGCTCACTGCAGGCGCCCACTCCTAGAGTCCGATTAGAAGACAGTCTCTTTCTTTCCCAAGGGAAAAGATGTTTCACAATTTGGATACCTAAGACGGGCAATCAGGAAAATGGACAGAAACCCATACTCACTAGGTGCCAGTAAAATATGCAATACTAAATTCCATAATTCCAAAAAACTAATTTCCTCCGTTCCTCTCCTCACACTTCTGATACATTTACACTGTGCAACACCTCAGCTCAGAATGATCAAAGCTTAAAAAGAAACTCAAACTCTCATGAGTTTGGGACTTATTTCCCCTTCTTTTGTTGTCCAAATGCATCCAGAGATTTTACAAACCATGAACAGCAACAAGAAGAACACACTTCTAATCCTGAACCTTACAGCATCTAAAGCAATCCTACCCCTGCACCACCGTCAGCCAGGCAGCACAATTCCCTTAACAGAGGATGAATTACAAGGGATGATGGATTGAGGACAGGTTTTTCAATCATATTCGTCTCACTGTTCCAAAAGAGTACGAGCCACTAAACTGGACAACAGATGAGGTTGCTTCTTTCACTCCTCCACATACTTCTGGCTTTGTTTTCCAATACTGAGATCTTAATTTTTCTCTCTGATATTGTAATACTGCATTTTAAAAATAAAATTCAACTCAGCCTTGAATACTAACAACCATGTAGGTCCCCTTAATTTACAACTAAACAATAATGAGTGTAACAAATATAGAAAAGGATGGCAGAAATAAGATGGCATATTCAATTCATCCACAGTTTAGTTCTGTAAACATTTCTTACATGTTATGTATCTCATGCTCTTTTGAAGGGCTGGGGCTTTAGGAGCAATCATGTTCTTAAACTTAATCAGGACCACATGGAGGTCAGTATGAGGGTCCATCCAAGTGAAGCAGAACTGGAAAGTATATTAAAAGTTAACTACAAAATTATTTCATATGTAACTTACAGAGTTTAAGAAGCCAATTTTACAATTTTAGTGTCTTGGTATTGTTGAAAACAGAACATGTCAATGAAATAAGTCACACTACCTTCAATATTTCTACAAATCAGATTTCTGAAGTTTACAACTAAAAATTAACAAAAGGAGTAACATGCAAACAACCTCAAACAAGTGAAAAAGACAAAGTAGGAAAAAAGCCCTATTCCTAAGCCTATAGCCTATTTCTGATGGGGATACTACAGAAGAGCCAAATCCCTGCAATTTCATTTACATTAAGTGTTGACGCCTCTATTCCATAATGCAAATCCGGACTTTGTACAATTTTGTTTCAAACACTATTGAAATTACAGAGGTAGTAAATAGTTCACAATGGTAAAGAGCAAAGAATGGGAACTACAAGCAAGCACGATTCAACAATTTAAAACCCTTTATTTAGCAGACATGATAGCACCATGCATAATTTAATATGTATTACATGTATTATGTTATTTAAAAATAGAGTGAGGTAATTAAGCAGGAGACAAGTCTACTCATCTACTAATAGGTCGTGCCTAATACTCGTACACAATTTTGAATGTGAACTACAATCAGTTGCCAATATCAACAAAACAAGCAGGCAGCTAGTGCTTGTTTTGGTCGGGTTTATTTTAGACCTTTTTTCAGTTTTGTGTGTGGATTTTGCACACGTGAAAGGGAATTAAATAGCACTTACTAGTGCCAGACACAATATGAGCAAACATTGGCCAGCATCAATGCACAGCTCTGTACATGCATCTCATTTTTGACCTCCAACATTCTTGCTGAAAGTCTAGGTCACGGAACAGGACTTCAGAGCCCTTCCTTTGTGTGATTTAAGCTCATGGTTGTGAGTCACAGTTAAACAGAAAGCACTGTCAATAATAGTGGTAAAGGATCACATTTGGGGAAAATTTCTCCCCTCTGATCTTCACAGCATAAATAATGCTTACTCTGTACATGTTCCAAGTGCAGAACTCCCATTGAGGTTTCATTAAAAAAAAAAAGAGTACAGAATACACAACAGAGATCTACACTGTGGATAGGAGACTCGCAGCATGAATTAGAGAATAACTTTGCCCTTAATTTGAACTCATGTTCTTCCCTGCTTCCCCACATTGCATCTGAAAGATCCATGTGTAGCTGCATTTTTCAGTCATGCTGCAAGTGTGACAGAAGACCAATCACACTCCCTCTGACGGCTAATACAAAACACGTATTTCCAACAAAATCAACCAAAATCACTTGGTAAGAC
This sequence comes from Pachycephala philippinensis, assembly GCA_013397055.1. Lineage (NCBI taxonomy): Eukaryota > Metazoa > Chordata > Aves > Passeriformes > Pachycephala > Pachycephala philippinensis. The sequence goes on along the minus strand of VWZT01005797.1, from coordinate 60,389 downwards.
CAGCTGATGCAAAAGCATCTCTTGTATACTTCAGTCTGATGGTGTATACTCACAGTGGAAAGAATAACCTTGAAGGTTCAATGTTCAATGGCAGAAATGCCACTTTGTCTTCAGAGTTCCAACAGTGCTTGATATTTTCAGTGCTTGATACAGATTTATTTGTGTATGTGTCATGGCAGCACTACTGAAAGCCTTTCAATTAGAGGGACAATAGAAAACTACACCTTCTAACATAAAATTCTGCTAATGTAGCTCTTGTCGTGCTTTAAATACAACCATAGGGGTTTTATTTTCCATCAAGAGAATAAAATACCTCTCCTGCGTCAAAGCACCATTTGCTGAACAACTTTACTGAGCATTTATAGAGTAACTTTTATCGAGTTGTGCTCATATAAATCAACCTCTATGGTTTTTTGCAACTCACCAGAACCATCTCTTTATTCTCCTGACTTTTCCAAAATCGGGAGAAAAAAAAAAACTGATCTCATGGGAAAAAGAAATGTATTCGATGTACACAAGTTTCCAACAGTTACAAACTTTGCCCTACAAAAGCTGCATGAACAATGCCCTTTTTCATCCCATTGAAATATTCTTTTTTTTTTTTTTTTTTTTGCTTCCTTGTACAGCTTTCATGATAGCAGCAGTCCTAGCACAGACAGTTTCAGTCAAGACAGATTTCATTGTGAGCAGTCTCAGTAATTAAACAGGTCTCAGTAGTTACAGACCCTGCTGTGTCAAGGTCTACACTAGAACACGCCATCACTAGACACGACAAAACATTGAAGGAAATTTTAACCCAAAACCACCAAGGAAAACCTGACAAACATTGGACAAGGCAATGTCAGGAAAACTTTGGATTTGTCCCACTGACAGGAGAATTGAACTTGACCGCTTTTTGGGTGTAGAAAATTCTGACACAAAGAATAAAGGCTTCCCAAACACTGTTACAGAGAACAAACTCATATAGTTTAATAGTAGTCCTAGTTTAAGGAAAGCTTTTGGGAGCTGTGGGAGATTATCAAACATTATTGTGGGAGATTATTAAATATTATTGTTAATACACAAAATGAACTGTTTTAAGCAATCGTCTCATTCTGAGAAAAAAAATTACTAGCAAAACTATTAACATGCTTAAATCAAAGCTTTACACAAAACTGGCTAGCTAGCAAAATTCTGGGCAAAATTCACTTCCAAGTTTCATTTACAAATGAACTTCACTTCAAGCAATGGCATTCACTAAAAACAGGAAGAAAAATTCAAGATTCAACTTATGATCGAATTTTTAAACATGAAGACAAAAAAGAAGCAAATATCTCTGGCACAAGGTCACTCCCTGTTCAGGAACTTGGCTTTGGAGTGTTAGGTTTTGCATGGAAAAAGCTGGGTGGGTGAGGAGGGATTAATGCTGGATGGAAGGGAAGATAAATAAACATTTCCTACAAAACATTCTGGGTTTTCATAGGATTTTAAAAGGGGAGGGAGGAAGTCAATATATTGACTATCAACATCTTTCAGTATTGATTTTAAATCCATTCGCACTATAATATTTCCACCTTTGATAATATATTCTTAAAAATATAGCCTCATTATTATTATCTGCATCATATGACAGAGAAGGTACTTTTTTATTTCTAAAAAGATTAATTTTATCACCCACACTTTAATACGGAAAAAACCTGGGGAAAAAAAAAAAGCCAGCACTGCAGTACAAAACACCAACCACATGCACCTTTCACTGTCATTGACGTGTAACAATCCTAACTGAGCAAGTACAGTGATCCGTCAGAACTTCTGCCTGTATAAAAACGAGATGAAATAAACAAGAAACAGAAAAATAATATTTGGGAATAGATAAAGTCAAAAAACTAGTGTGATTAGAGGTGCTTGCAGCTAAGGCACCCGTGCTTATTTCCACTTAGGAAGCAGCAGATGCTCAAGCAATAGATGCCCACACACCTTCCTCACTGGCAACACACCAAACCTCTCAGAAACCTCTGAAAGCCCAATTAAAACAAGTCTTTAGGTCTGCACAACCTTCAAAATCAGCACTCTGACATCACAGAGAGAGAATAACTGCTCTGGCCAATCTGTCCTTCAGCTGGCTTGGCCAATCTGCAATTAGAAGGCTCTCTGAAGTCCCTTACAAGCAAAAATGAAGGAGTTCATTTGCGAACAAAGATATCAAGAAGATAAAAGAATGCCCTTAAGGAATCAGTGAAAGTCAGATGCATAGTCTCAAAGGCAGCACTGGAAATNATTGATTTTAAATCCATTCGCACTATAATATTTCCACCTTTGATAATATATTCTTAAAAATATAGCCTCATTATTATTATCTGCATCATATGACAGAGAAGGTACTTTTTTATTTCTAAAAAGATTAATTTTATCACCCACACTTTAATACGGAAAAAACCTGGGGAAAAAAAAAAAGCCAGCACTGCAGTACAAAACACCAACCACATGCACCTTTCACTGTCATTGACGTGTAACAATCCTAACTGAGCAAGTACAGTGATCCGTCAGAACTTCTGCCTGTATAAAAACGAGATGAAATAAACAAGAAACAGAAAAATAATATTTGGGAATAGATAAAGTCAAAAAACTAGTGTGATTAGAGGTGCTTGCAGCTAAGGCACCCGTGCTTATTTCCACTTAGGAAGCAGCAGATGCTCAAGCAATAGATGCCCACACACCTTCCTCACTGGCAACACACCAAACCTCTCAGAAACCTCTGAAAGCCCAATTAAAACAAGTCTTTAGGTCTGCACAACCTTCAAAATCAGCACTCTGACATCACAGAGAGAGAATAACTGCTCTGGCCAATCTGTCCTTCAGCTGGCTTGGCCAATCTGCAATTAGAAGGCTCTCTGAAGTCCCTTACAAGCAAAAATGAAGGAGTTCATTTGCGAACAAAGATATCAAGAAGATAAAAGAATGCCCTTAAGGAATCAGTGAAAGTCAGATGCATAGTCTCAAAGGCAGCACTGGAAATAGGAAAAAAAAAATCCCAGTATTTCATTAGCCAAAAGCCACAACATGCTGGCTGGAATGCAAAGAAGGAAAAAAAAAAAGGTAATATGAAATTTTAGGGAAAAAAAACCTAGGGGTGTGACAGAGACTGTATAAACATCAGTAAGTATGTGCAAAACAATCTGTGCTCTTATTAATCATAATTCTACAATGATAAAAAGACCATCTTTCGGAGTGAAAACAGTCATCACTGTCACATGCTCCATTATGGAAAGGATTTATGTGGTTTCCTCTTAGCAATGTAAACCAAGGATTGAAAAGTTCCACGTGTTTTGCTTTTCAAAGCCCTCTCATGGCAACTACAGGGCACTGCAGCGCTAATCCACATTTAAAAACAGCGAGAAGTACCGGAAGAAAGGAGTGTTGCTCCACAGTGTTTCAGTACAATAAAAAGCTGAAAGTTACATAAAGCAGAGGATAGTAGCTTTAATACAGAACCGAAATTAGGAGTCATATTCCTTTGCTTTAATGTTGGCAAGTTTACACCAAAATTTCTTGCAATACCTTGCAGAAACTATAATCATGTCGTATTCAGAGCAAATCCCCGCTTCTTACCTCAAATCACAGTTCTGCATTTGAAGCAAAATTTGGACTCTAGGCCCATGTTAATAGTTTTGAAGCAAATTTGTACCACTTTAATGCTTTTTATGACCTTTATTTTAAATTGAGGCACTCTTCAGGGACATTGGTAGTTACAGTCTCCTATGATTGCTAAAATGAAAAAAATACACCGTATCTCTCATTCTCTTGGATTTCAAGTGGATAAAAGGCCATGGGTACCTACCACTGCTGCATCCATTTTCATCTGTTTTGCTTAAACAAGCAATGATTTCATGTTCATCAATGATCTCGCCAGCACAGACTTACTTGTATCTACAGTATAAAAAGTGCTCCATAAAAGCAAATTCTATTTCATATCAAAACAGTCACAACTTTTCAAGCTGCTACTACTTGATACACCACATACCATTGAACCTGCTCACCTTTTTCATATTTACTTGTAGAAACAGCCTGTTTACCTGTTCAAAAAGACACCAGAGGGTTGATTTACAGGACATACTGATGGAGACTTTGCTAATGAGCAAACATAATGAAGTTACATTATTATCCTGGTATCTCTATCAGACCACTTTAAAGAGGAACTGAAATTCTTCTACACATTTCACAAGGCTCTTTCAAAATGTGCAGTATTTCCATTTGTCAACTGGCATGTTTTCAAGGCAATCCCTCTTGAACCACAACAAATAGGAAGAAACAGGGAAGAGTATAATAAAAAAAATCCTACCACAAGATCAAAGATGACATCATATTCTACAGTTTTTTAATTTGTACCCACTAAAAAGAGATCTACAGTTTGAGGTCAACACTTCACAGTGAAGTAGTCAGAAGACTATGTTTGATGCAATGCTACTTGCTATAGCAAAAAATATTAAACGACCACCTGTAAATTATTCTTTGGGCGGGACCTCAAAAGCACACAGAGATGCAAACATGAAGTGTGAATTTTGGCTGCAACTAAAAAGGAAATAGTAATGAATCTAGTAAAATGTACCACAAAAGTAGGGCCTTCTTTTTCCTCTACAGATTTTCAACACCTTTATCAAACCACACAGCTAACAAAACTTTTCTCATAGAATGGTTTGGGTGCGAAAGGACCTTTAGAAGTCACTTAGACCGACCCCCAGACAATAAGCACAGACCTCTTTGACTAGATAAGGTTATTTAGTGCCCCATCCAACCTGACTTTGAATGTTTCCAGGGATGGGACATTGTTGTGGGTTGACCCTGGCTGGGTGCCAGGTACCCACTCAGTCGCTCTATCACTCCCTTTCCCACTGGGACAGGGGAGAGAATAGGATGGAGGAAAAAA
>VWZT01005797.1:4919-21330 GCA_013397055.1 Pachycephala philippinensis | reverse complement strand
AAAAAAAAAAAGAAAAGCAGTCGTTTGATTCAAATGTATATGCATAAGAAGAATGAATGCATAAAATCAATGGTTATTTTGATATAGTATCTTACCCATTATTTACTTACTTATCTAAATAAAATAGAAACATAAAAAAATTCAGTACATGAAATAATTCTGCCAACTACAGTTATCACAGTGCAGCTCCGCACCAATCTTCAGACTCAGCACAAACTTCTGTCACCGCAGTGGATGCAGGAAAGATGAGTGCTTGTAAACTGCCGCTACAGAAGAGTTAGCTGTTGCTGGTGTTAATTCAATTAAGCAACTTTTAGTTATTCATGGGTATAAGCTTTGGTACCATGAAAGCTTATGATGCCTTCAAGTACAGCTCCAGAGGAAATCTCAGCCAGTTTTAAGTCTGCCTGTGCCATTCACTGCAGCCAAAAGCAAAGGAGAACAGCAAAGAGATCTCTGCATGATTGTGAATGGTGACAGACCAAACACAATGAGGACTGCTGAGCTGGTGGCAGGGTAACCCCAGGAGCAAGAGAGTGCAGGGGAAGCTGCCCAACTACTACAGGTACAGCCCTGCTACTGGACTGAGAGGTCTCTGCACTCTGCAGAGTTTTGCAGCACTGACTGCATAACCCGTTGATTTTGGTGCTCTTAGCTGGACCTACATTATCAGAGATTTTACATTACACAGGGTCCCCAAATCCCTCTTTATCTCAGATAAGAGGAAGCTGATTGTGTAAATACAACCACTGCAATTCTGCTGCACAAGAATGAAATATGTTTTTCAGGGAGAGGATATTACAAGTATCTGTAAAGTGTAGGAATCTCAGCCTTCTTATGATGTGGAGAAAATTTCCTTAATGAACATGTACTGTTTTTCTCCAGTTTTTCTTCTCTCCTTTCAATCCCTGACAGATTAATTCCCCATTGTCCCTGTCACATTCTTGCATCTTACTTATGAGTCGTTGTTTCTCACCCACTTTCAAATCATTCTGTTCCTATTCCTAGGAAATCTGAGTTTCTGCACACTGGTGTTTCTAGAGCCTTTGTCCCAAGTTATGGAATGGTTTCACTGCTTTGAATTAAACTTTTCTGAATAAAATCCTAGATGACTCTTGTTAATATTTTCAAAGCTGTAAGTAACTAAAAATGGGAAGCATTGAGCAACCTTCATAATAAATAGCGCTACAAGCTCTGCTAACTATACTTAACTTCTTTGCATGTTAAAATGCCTAGCAAGCTGCTAATTTTAGATAATAAAAATTCTCTAATCTAAAAGCACTAAGTCCTCTGTCACAATGTCCCTGCTAGTCGACTGTGAGATAAGGATTTGCTAATGCACACAAAAAATTACAACACTGACAGAAACACTGCAGTGACCCAGAAGCATAGAACAGAGAGTCAAAAGTCCCTGAAAAGCAGACAAAGTAATCCAATGACAGCCACATAATTGTGACCTGTGTCTAAATATTTTGAGATTAATCAAACTCCTGAAACAAGTTGTTTAAAGAAAATTAAACATGTAACATTAATCTTCATTTTTTATATAAGGAGTTTGATTCTGCTCCCGCTGACACCAACAAAGAAAAAAACATACTCCAAAGTCTGGTCACAGAGTAATGAACTTAAACAGTCTTTTTGGTGAACAAGGTCTAGGCAAACCGCTTTTGTAACTATAAGTTCTGCAAATGTTACTGAAAGATAACATTATTTTTTTTTTAAATCCAAGCAGCAAAGGTGAATACCTTTCACAATGAATCATTGCAAAATTACCAAGCTTTTTTATTTTGAGAGCCTCAGAAAGCACGTTAGTGATACTGCCTTATCTTATGATCTGAGGGTTTGTTTGGTTTGGAATGAAAGAAAACTGGAAAGAGCTGAGCTGGATTTTGAACAGCAAATTAGGCAATTGGGAAAACAATGTAAACAGAATGGGTTCAATAACATGTGCTTGGAATTGTATTTGGTTCATTCTATCCATCTTGAATCAATGGTCAAACTAAGACAATTCAAGAGATGTGGGTGTTTTACCATTGACTACGGTGTAGCCATAATAAATGAGATGTAAATCACATTCAAGGAGAACACCATAGCAGGTGGGAGAGTGACATCAGTAAACCACTTATTTCTATTGTTGCACTGCCCTCTTTATCTGCTTTCCTCCAATACCCAGCAATGTAATTTTTCAGCTCCACTTTCAACAGTCAGATACACTGCATTTGTATCCTTAGAGCAGTCAGTCACATGCTATGCTGGAATATCTTCTATTTAATACACCTTCAGTTCTTCATACAAAACTGTATACTGCACATACATTTTTGTCCAACTTCGGTGAAACCAGTTTTACATACAACAAACAACTGTTAAATACAGTGTAATTCAAAGCAAGAAGAAAAATTAACTGGAAAGTATACTTTCAAACTCAGTACTTCAGTGACTTTAAGTGATACACAGACAGTACAAAGTACTATCTTTTCTTGTTGCTTCATAAAGTGTCACAGATATTGGCCTCCAGATTAAAAGGAGGAAACAAAGTGTTTTGTTTCTTCTCTCTACTTAGTGAAGTAAGAGAGAAGGATGATCTTACATGATACAGGTTGTGGTTATTAAGACTACTTCCAATTACATTTAACACAAAATATGTGCAAAACAACTCCCAAGCCCATAGAAAGGCACAAAGCTTGAGTTGACTACCATTTAAACAATATGACAGACAAAAGTTGTTGCAAAGGACTTACTCACCCAAAACCAATCGCTACCCAGTAATTTCTGACACCCTGATGTGGTCCCACCATAGGAAGAATGTCTGGAGAATAGGTGATGGGACCTGCAATTGTGTTTACGATGTCTGCTTTTCTCAAAACGGGGACCATTTCCATAGCAGCCTCAATATGCTCCATTATTCTGTCTAAATCAGACTCAAAGAGTTCTTTTCCAAAACCTGCACAAATATTTGACTCTTATTATATATACTTACTTACACAGAGAACACATACATTTTCAATACAGTTATGGTATCTATCTATATATAAAAGTTTTATGGGAATAATCAGTGCATATGTTCAACCGTTTGTCATCCTACACAGAAAAAATGGCGTGCATAAAACCCTAGTTACCTGCAGGATCAAGTTTATTTGCCACTGCAATTATACTATCCTTTATACATATTTGTTTAACCCTAAGGTCATGCAAATTCAACAATGAAGTGGAAAGGAAGTGAAGACACACAGAAACTTTCTTCTACATTAATAAGGCCCACTTATTTTTCTCAATATGCCAATAATTTGAAGAGGGGAAAAAAGATAACTTCCTGTGTCTACTTATGATTTCCATGAAACCATATGAATTTCTGGGTATATTTCACCCCTCAGTCTGGGCTCTAAGCATGGCTGAACATTCTGATCATTCTGTAGAGGCACTTGATGCTACTGGAGACAGTAAGTTCAGGACAGGGCTATCCAAAACTGAACAATGTTAACTGCCCTTCCTTAGGACATGTGGTTTTTTGTATCAGCAACACTAATGACTTAGTATAACTTTCTGTCTGGAAGTGAATGGAAAGCTGGAGCCTGGGTATAACACAACAATTTATAATGTTTTTTAGTAAGCAGCTGTATGACACAGTTAGGGTATTTTTGTATTCTTTACATATCTACAGCTCTCCTGCACTTACATCCAAGCATAGCATTTTGTCTAAGATATTCCTTTGCTGTGATTCCTATTTGACAATCACATTATCTCTGGGGTAACAATAAAAAGCCTCTCTCAGCATGCTGGAGAGAATTGTAACTTAGAAAAATCTCTCTTCAGGCAAAAAAGGCTATATATCGCAGATTTGGTGACTGCCTCTAGTCACAACACACAACACCTCTTCAGGAAGAAGGCTAAAACTACATTGTAGTAGGCTTTTCCTACGTTACATTTGTATTTCTGTTGTCTTTTATCATTAGAGTTACAACTATCCTTTGAAAAATGTTTTTGCATTACAATCATGCATTGCAAATATTTTGTATTTTCCATCACATAAGGCAGCATGACAGCCTGAGATTTCTGCACATTTAAATGTGTGCTAGTGCTTATTATGTTTAAAGAGTTCATGTTCTTAATCACCTGGTGGGACTCCATTTGTTACCCATGACTCCTGCAGCTTCATCTTCTCCTCACTTTCATATGGACCAAATAAAAGACCATCCCTTTCTTGCCTTAGGTAATACGACCCTTCTAAGTCACGAATCACAGGCAATTCTGTTTTTAGGGCTTTCACTTCAGGGACGGTTGATGTCACAACATACTGATGATGAACAGGTATGAGAGGGTGCTGCAGGCCAATCATCTTGCCTATGTCACGGGCCCAGAAGCCTAGAGAAGAAGAAAACAAAACCAAAATAGAAATATTCAAACACTAATTTCAGTGAATGGAAAATGTCATTAAAGTATTTGCAGTAAACACTGTGCTTTTATGTGTGACAGGTTTTTTCCTCATAGTTCTGATTTTCACTTTATTTTTCACATTATCTAGCATAATTTTCCCTCCATAATTCCATGTCCTTTTTTCCTAATTATACTACTATATATTATTATAGTATACACATATTAAAAAATATGGTTGGTAAACTATAAATTAGGCTTCTAAAAGTTCAGAAGAGAATTTAATTAACAGTTCCACAAACCCCATGGCTTATTTCAGCAAAGTAGGTTTGCAATGTACTCCTAGCAAAGTTAGAGACACTTAAAAACCAGAATAAATTAATTCACATCGTAAGTGTTAACCAAGCCTCTTACTATCAACCAAATGAGCTAGTATGCTTTACCAAGACAGTAGTTAAGTCCTAGCACCCCAACAGACTAAGGCAGTATTTTTCAGGCAGCTGACCTGAAGAATTCTCTCCTCTTTCACATGCATCATGTGACTCGCATTAATTATGTCTCTCACACAGCAATCAATTCATTACTATGTTTGTACTGGTGAATAGTCAAGTGTGCTCTCCCACAGCTGTCCAATTAGAAGTTCTGATACAGACTGTGACCAGAAAATGCAAGCAACAATTTCCCTGCCTCTGAAACTGGCTCAAGATCCTTCATGCCTGCCATGAGACAGAAGTTAGGGGAGACCTAATTCTCCTCTATTAGATTAAGATGGTAAGGCACATTCACATAGTGAGGTACCTGTGTCAGAATGAAGGAGTGGAAGCCACTTAACTGCCAAACACTGGTTTGGGCTCTGCGTCATGGCTCACGTCTGCTGTGAGGCTGGAACACAACAGACTTGGGAATCAGACAGGGACAACTGACTGGAACGGCAGCTGCTCTAAGATGCTTTGAATATCCCTCAGCCCCACTCTCCTGCCTTTTAGATCACGGAGAGGAGGTCTCAAGAGTGGGAGTGAAAGGGGAAAATCCAGTGAAATAAGAGTTTCAGGGGAGTCTGGGAGTGAAGGTTGGAGGAAGACAAAATGAAAGACGAAGAAGAGGTAGCAGGGCCTTCCAAATAAAAGGCTATGTGCCATATGCCACCAAGTAAAAGACAGCAGGTCAGCCTGGTCCCTGTGTAACCAGCTGACTCCAAACTGCTTAAGACAAAATATCTCCAGCAAGATTTTCTACCTAACACAGCTGTCCCTTCTCCTGGGACATACACTCCATGCTGCCCAGCTTAACATGCAACTTTTCTTTCTTTCTGCTGCTTACTTGTCTTAACAAAATTCTCCTACTTCTCTCTTCAATTCCATACTCTCCAAGACCTGGTCAAATTTTCTCGGTGCCCCAAGGGCACCAAAAGGCATAAATGATCCTGAATAGCTTCCCCTGGGACTTCCACCCATACCCGTGGGCACAGGAGTCACATTCCAGGTCAGCTCAGGTCCTTTAGAACCTGTCTGAGCTGGTTTGATCGTGTGCCTGTTTACAGCTCTGTCACAACCATGCCTGTGCCTGGCCATGGAACACATTGATCCAGACCCTGATTCGTGGACTACTTCTCAGCTTGACCTCAGCTCAGTCTCAGCTCTACAGTCCTGCCTGTTTATTACTGGGCACCATCTGACCTCGGTTACCGTCACCAGGCCTGTTCCTGACCTGTGGTCACATTCCTGGCTTGGCCTCAGCCTGGCTTCATCACTATGGATCTGGCTGTGCCTCATCTCCACAAGTCCATCTGGAGGCCCGGACTGCAGGCTGACCCCAGCTGCAGTTACCCTGCTTGGCTCCCAGTCCTATGGGGAGCAGCCGGCTCATGCCGCTTCCTGACATTAACTGGGGAATACATCCTCTCACCTCTGGCATGGCATAAACCCAGGGCAATTAGGAAAGTTGAATTGGGCTGTGCTGGCCTTGTGCTATTCCCCCATGCCAGGATGGCTGTCAATCTCCTATTTAATATTATGAACCAGACTAAGGGTCTAATGCCCACAGTTTTTTAAAAATGCGAGGTTTCCAAGGAAAACGTTTTCTGTGGTGGCTCACTTAAAAATTACTGACAGCCAGCTATGGCAAAGCAGCAGAGGAAATCCAGCATCACTTTCAAGAGATCTGTTCATCTAAAAGCCCCTGCCCAGCCAATGCTAGAAACCAGCACCTGTTGCAGTTATCATTTGTAAGGCTTTTGCTTCTTTATGACACCTCACCATTTGGAGGATACTCATTGCCAGAACACTTGTTATGCCAGTTAAATTGGTTGAGGCATGATCATGCCATAATCATACAGAGTGAGTGATCAAAAACATCCTTTAAGGCTACTGAAACATGACTTATCTTCTCCTATACAGAAGATAATGAAAAAAAATTAGTATTCATCTGCATTTCTAGCGTATGTGCAAGCATTTCCTTAATTACACACGACACACGCAAATTTGGATTTAAGTAGCGGCTAACAATCTTTGGAGAACCTCTTTTGATTTGGACATTTCCATGTCACCTACAAATAAAACTGTTTTAAGGTAAGGTCAGCTAATGATCCACAGAGAGAAAAAGATGAAGTAGCAGAAAATTAGGTCTTTGAAACTTAGCTTTGTTTCTTTCTTAGTAAGAAGAAATTTCTTAGAAATTAGATTTGCCGAATAGCATTACAAACACAGCTAATTTAAAAGTGTTTTTAAGTAAGAGACAAATAGTTTATGTTTGTTTAAAATAAAATCTCCAGTATTGTACTTTCTAAAAAAAGTCACACTTACGCTAAGTGCTTTTTTAATTGCTTAAAATATCAAAAGGTGACATTTGTTAGAAGAAAAATATTACAGTTTCTTTGTTTAAGGTTTTTGAACAAAAACAAAAATGGCAAAAGGAAGAATATACTTTCTGAAACAAAATTTTAATTGGAAGCAGATGTCAAGTCCTATCACACATAGTAGAGATAAATGAAGGCATACATTATATCTCTAGGACATTTGTGAAGATTAAATTGTAGACACTGCAAACATCTGATACTGAAATATTTAGTGGTAGTATTACTTAGCATATCTGCTGAAGTATGTAATGTAAAAATCTGACTATTTCTTGGTTTTGAAAAAGACAATCTTCTACCACTACTTATATACAAATGGTTGTATATACAGTGTGCTCATGTCTGAAAATACACGCTTATATACACCCACCCACACTGTATATATAAACCAAATTCACTATTTTTGCAGGCTTTAATCAAGCATTCCAAATAGGCTGCAAATAACTTCAGCAGGCTCAGTATAGTTACTGCATGTCAGGGATTATTTATTAGGCATCTGCTTTCCTCTAAAATGGAGATCTCACATAACAGCTAAAGATTGGTTGAAACTAGTTTGTTCCAGTTCTGCAGCAGATGTCAGTTGCAGGGTGAGGCGGGGAGGGGGAGAGGGAATGTAAAGAGCCTTCTGATGTATTTTTCTCTGCAACATGAGCCTAAAATTATACAAGTCATAATCTGTAGTGGAATGAGGCAAGGCTGAGAAAAAGAATGAATGTTATCTGAGAAAACATTTATAAGAGATATGTGTTATACAGTATTGATTTTACATCATTAGCCAGAATGTTAAGCAATATGTGCTTCAAATATTCATTTTGGTGAACAGTTAACTACACAGGAGAATTAAGTAAATATATTGTTGATTTAATAACTTATTAAATAATTTTAAAAAATTATGAAAAGTCCACAAGGATGCATTCTAGTATTTGCAAATAAGCTCTGAAAAGCATTTAGCAGAAAACCCTGCCTAATATCAACTCGATATATTAGCCAAAGAAAGATAACTACACTACAAAAATGTAAGAAAATTACTACGTCTGTGATACTTCATCCATATGATACAGAGCCAATAGTTAGGAATAATGAGTGTCTAGAAGTTTGTGGCCTAATTAAGTCTGATTGCCAAGAGAGCTGCCTTTCCATTTCATAATCTTGGATCACTTCCAGACCAATATATCCACACTGTGTAACAAATGACACAAGGATCCTATTTGTAAGAGAGCTTGTGATTTTGTAACTGAATGCTGTTCCATAATTCATGCCTGAAAGGTATGAACTGGCAGTCCAATGGCAATCAAATATTGACACCTCTCATTTTCCAAGTGCCTGTCTTTGTGATCTATATAATTTTTTTTTTTAATTTGGTTTCCCTGTTTGTGTGGTTGATTGCCTTCTAAAAAGCATCCTAAACTCTTCTAGTCCTCTTTCTCTCCAAAATTCATTATGTGGCACTCCTGAGTGAGCTTAGAGCCTCAGATCCTTGTTATTTTAGTGAGGCATATAGCAATAGCAGGTGATCACCTACATATGGAAGGCATACAATAAGAAAGCGCACTTTTCAATGGGTTTTCTAGTAGGTCTCTACTGAAAGCCTGGAATGATTTAACACAGGGCTGTCTGTACCCAGACTCTGAAAGACCTGGAAAGCACATCCTCTGAGAGTCCAGTCGTTTTTATCCCACTCTCTCTAAATTTCTCTCTTTTTTTTTCTGCTGTCTCAAACTCTACTCTTACTCCAGTTCTTACATCCTTCTTTAACTATTTTGTCACCACTTGCTACTCAGTCTCCCTCGTTTGTCAAGCTCTGTCCCAGCAGCCTTCTCTTCCTTCAGATCCACTCCCATCTACCCCTCCCTTGCTATTACGTATTACACCAGTCTTTCATGCTTATACAGCTCAGTTTTCCACTCAGTTTCATATACAACCATTCCTTGAGTATCCTTACTAATCATTTTGTCTGGAATGCTCCTAGCTCAGTTTCCTCCATGAAACATATCAGATACCTTCCCACTATCTCCCTGCTGTCATCCCCACTGCTGCCATTCCCTTCTGGTTTGAGCTTCCTTATTCAGCAAGTCCTGCAGCATGTAACTGTTCCACTTGCTGCCAGTGCTCCTAAACACCTCCAGAAATCTTTCCAAGGCATTTTACTCTCCCAGCCTATTCCTCTTCCAGTCCAATTCCCGCATAATTCCAATTGTCAGCCATGATATTCTTCCCACCAACAAGAAGAGTCCCTGTCTCACTTAACTTCTTCATTTCACCTGCCTTGCACTAGAAATAGGTGCTTTTTTTTTTTTCTGTTCCACCACAAATATACAGAAAGGAATTATAAAGACATATTCTTGCTCTCAGTTCACTTGTTCCATCTGAGTGAGAAAGTCCACTTGAGACATCACAGCCTCCAACTGAAGCCTGATAATTCACTGTGATGGGAGGTATGCAGGACTAATGCCCTAAAAATGCAGACATGATCCAGTTTGAGGCAGAGTCAGCAAAACTTTAATCTATATGGTAAATATTCAACATGTTTTCAAATAATTGAAAACAGAAAATCTTCTATTAGGAAGCAGAAAGCATGCTTCATATAAGATCTGCCAATCATTTCACCAATAATATATTTTCTATACTTGTATAATGTAGAATACAAATAAGTAAATAAGTTTACATTTAATAAAGGTTTTTAGACCTATTAAGTTGCTTAGGAAAATAAACACAGATCCAAAGGACACTTGACCAAAAGTTCTTTGAAGCAGAAACATCAGTTTGGCTTCTTTAACACAATGAAGAATAACATTCACATATGTAAATAAAAGCTCCTTTGAGTTAGGCAATTTTTATGACATGCAAAAAATGTTAAGCCAAGCACTTGTTTAAAATATGACTCAAAGGACAACAAAAAAATCTTCAGTTTCAAGGATATGTGGATAGAGTTAAATCTTAGACAAAGATAGTAGTAAAATAGGCAAGGTCAAACCCTCAGTTTCTTCAAAGAAACAGTGAAGATATTACTACTTCATTTGCACATTCCATCTCCCTTCCTGGGTATGTTTCATTATGTTTTAGAGGACTGCATGGACTGTTCACATATTGGGCACTGGAACAGGCTCCCCAGGGCAGTGGTCACAGCCTGCCACAGTTCAAGAAGCGTTTGAACAATGGTCTCAGGCACATGGTGTGACTCTTGGGGCTGTCCTGTTGGACTCAATGATCCTTGTGGGTCTTTTCCAACCCAGGATATTCTATGATTCTGTGTCTCTAGACACAGTAGATTCTCTTCTACACTACTTACTGTAGACCAGTAAAGGTCTCTTTTGCTACTAAAATCTAACAAGACAGTCTGATTACTAACTGCTGGAGACAAATCATAGTGAATATTTTTAATGCCTGTTCAAGGGCAATTAATAGAAGAGCTAAATTTTCACCATACTGTGAAGAAATATGTGCAAACCACAAACCAAGTGAATGTTCAAAAACATACATTCTTTACACATGTAACCCACACAATTCAGTATAGGTGCTTTGTGTCAGCTAGTTTGCAAATCTGAAAAGCACTCAAATGCTTATATTAAATCCTACCTGCAGTATTCACAATTCTCTTTGCTTGAATTGTTCCAAGTGGAGTTTCAACTTCCCATGTCCCATCTGATCGGGAGTTCAGATTAGTCACTTGGACAGGATAATTTAACTGAGCACCGTATTTTCTGGCTCCTGCAGCCAGTGCCATAGTTAGAGAATAGGGATCAATGTGACCATCTCCAGGGTTATACAGGCCAGCTAAAACCTAAGTGGAGGTAAAATACCCCAAGTGAAAGAAAGTAAAATTTACCAAAATTAGATCGTTTTTCAAAAAACACTTTCTTTCTTGAATATAGTAAACTTTAAGGAGTCAGAACTAATTTTCAAAATATATAATAATATCAGCCTCTAACCAACTTAACAATGGCCTATGCGAGTAAAATTGCTCAGATCTCCCATGCAATCAAAGGTTGCAATGCTTTAATATTATGGTATTATAGTCATAGTAATTAATAGTACGTACTCCAACATACAGTATGCACTAAAATTCACAAGATTCTGTTTTTAAGGCTACAATGCATCTGTTTTTCATTGAAAAACAAGAATCTGTTGTACAATTTGTATAAAGAAAGGAGACCATCCATGTATATATCTGATAGACCAATATTTAATTGCAATGAAAGCTTTATTTCATAAAACTGGATTCTTTACCTTATCCATGTTCAATAAGGGAAATAGCTCTTGCACTTTCTCAGGCGTGATTAGATACTGCTCTGTTGGGTGCCAACCAGCACGAGTCATTTGGTATTTGAATTCATCCACCCTAGTAGGGGTTGAAGCAATTCTGATACTGCCAGGCTGATGAAACCCCACAGGCTAAATCAAAAAGAAACAGCAAATTACTGAAAGAACCTTTACTGATTGCCATACATGTATTTTCCTGTGCTAAGGGAAGTCTACAGGAATTTCTCCACTAACATCACTGAAAAAAATACAAGTAAACTAGGGGCCCTTGAAAGAACAGGCCTTAGATATAGACTCCTAGATAAAATAATTTTTCAAGAAGTTATCAAATTAAATTCCTAAGTTAATGCATACTATCTTCAAAACAGTTGCAAGAAGCATTTATTGAATGCCATTATATAAATGCCATTTTTACTATCAACTGAATAATATTTGATATATGCACACACACTTTCAAAAATAGAATCAAATAATATTTGATATATGCACTCACACCCTTTCAAAAACAGAATCAGATAAATCTCAAAAATAAGTATATATGATATACTTTATTTTAAAATCTATAATCTGCGTAATTTCCTATTGACATGTTGCAGAATGTGTTTAACTAGGCGTCTTTATAAACACTCGCCTTATCTGTCTTTTTAATAAATTAAACATCCTTACAGAGCTGGACACTGAATGCTAACTTTTCTTCACCTTTCTATGTTACCTCACAGGACAATAATAGGACTGAATAAGTCTTTTACTGGAACTCACAATGATAATCTGATGTGGCAGCTTATCTAGTTGAGTGGTAGAAAGAAGAAAAAAGCATTTTAGGACAAATATAAAAAATATCTGTCATATATATATATATGAAAAACATAAAAAAATACAAAATTTGTAGACTAGTACAGGGAGGTTCATTCAATTTCTGCTGCCATCCGAAGCAAGCAGAAGTTTAGTAAATTAAATCTATATAGCTGAGAGATGCCAGATGAAAAAGATGACTCCTGTGTTTCTCTGCATCTCCATTCCTTAAGTCACTAAATAAAAACACATCTCTGAAAGGGACTGGAAGAATTGCAGCAATCTTCTCAAGTACAGACAGCATCATATCACATGAATTTTTAAGCGGACATATTTAAGGCAGGAATGTATCATAATCAATCCATTCATTCCAGATTCCTGATGCTATTTTAGCTCCTTTATTAAGTTAGAGTTGCAGACTTTCTGCTGTGTCTTGCGATGTTTTATGAGCACCATTTTCCTAAATTGTAGAGAGATCTGGGAAACTGTCTACAATACGTAGTGACTAGGCATGCAGAAGAATGTATTTCAATAAAAAGGGACATACTCCTACTTCACATCTTTATCAACTACACTTTTTGGTAAGACTATTACTACAGTTGGTGTTGCTCTGAATTAACACTTCAAAGGTTAAGGGGATTACCTGTCCAGTCTCTTCTTCCAGCTTCGCATAGAGTTTGATGCTGTAAGCATGGATTTTCTTCAGGTTTATTCCAGGATGAAAATAAGTAGTTAAACCAGCCTCAAATAAGAAAGAGGAACAACATAGATTAGCAATGCAGTGTTCTTTCCTTCCTTCCAACAGTCATTTAAAACAGAACTGCCAAGACACTGTAAAGAAAAACAACACATGGATAGAGCCAACTGCTATGAAAATAAAAATAAAGTCCTTTCTCTACTTATGCCATTTTTGCTTTCTGCACAGGTGTTTTTCCATCTGTCTTTTCTCATCAAATTTGCCCACCCATGATACTGTTGCAGTTGTCCTCTCCTATAGTTTCCTTTCTTCCTTGAATTATTCAGTTGATGGCTTCAAATCTTTTGAAAGAGACAGACAAACTTCATTTCTGATCAACTAAATCAAGTTACTAACTCTGAATGTCCTGTAGTACGGTCTTTTCCATCTTACAAATGGAGATGGGAGAGAAACCAAACCTTCAGAAAGACCAGATCTTCACAAGAGTTATTACATTCCTGGGGTGTATGCAGCAGGGCAGGGGAAGATGATATTCTTCTGTTCTCAACAGTTGTCTCATGTGGCAGTTAAAGAGCAATTGCTGCATTTTAGAAGTAGTTTGAGAAATTATTGTATATATTTTGCACATCGCTTTACTAGGTTTGACTTTAGAAACTTGTCAAGTTCTTTTGGATTTATGCAACGGTAAAATAAGAAGTTATTACAGCCTCTTCAATATTTAAGGAAACTATTCACCTGCCTACAACAGAGATGGCTGCACCAACCTAATGACATTCATAATTGTAGACATTTATTTAGTCTTTAAAAAAACAGAATTCAAGTGTGTTACTGAAGTTAAGCATATGTCTTTTTATGTCCTGAACTTGTCAACTCACTAAAACCCTTCTTCAAGTTAGACAGCAGAAATGTAAAATTACCATCGGTTTTCAAGATAACTACACTGATTTAAGTATTTAATATACGCAGTGCATTTTGTGCTAACTAAAATAGATGTTATTCATAGACTAGGGTTGCTTCCATTATGGGATCTAGACAGTGGAGTCCAGCTTTTGAGTTCACTGCCATTCTGAGAAAAAAAGACATCAGGAAATTCATAGGTAAAAAGTGACACACATTGCAGAGTTTTGGTAGTTTCCTTCTAAGTTGCCCAGTATGTATAAACATTAAATACTCTTAATTTTAATGTGTCAGCTCTGTTCTGTGTTATGTTTTGAGGATTTAACTTTTAAAGCTAGTGGAATACCTGCAAACATATGAATAACAAAAGCAAGATTTAGTGGTCTTTAAAGATATATATTAATTCAAACTAATTTGATTGTGCTAGGAAGCTATTAAATGTTACAATTCTCTGCAATTATATGAATATATATGGCATTAATTAGGTCACATATCCTCATTTTTTTAAACCATGACCTCTTCTGTTCCATCTTTCTTAGTGCAGATTCACATCTAAGACAGGGTCTTTTTCTTCAGAAAGTTGGCTTCAAATTGTTCTTAGCAAATAGCTTACACTAAGACACTATGTCCATCAAAAAGCATACATCATTTTCACTGACATGACAGGTACTCAGTATCTTCATATCAAAAGGATCATTACTGCCTGGCATTACTGCTTGTATATCTTGATGCCAGCCATGGTGTTGAAAGCAGTTCCTACCTTTGTATGAATTTTATCTTTCTGATATATCGATTTACATACAATATCATGGTGCACCAGATTACTGAAATGCCCAGATAATCCAATGGAAAAAAGTGTAAAATTAATCATTCGTCAGTATCATATTTTCCACTTCTATCTATATTCTATTCATAAATTTGACTCTAAGTATGTTTGGCAATGTTCATTACCTCAACAGTCTTAGTTTAAGAAGTGATCACACAAACCTGTAGGAGGGAGATTCATCTAGTAAGGGCCCCATCAAGCACAAAGAAGGCATGTTGTTTTCAGGAAGTCCCTGGGCTAAATTAATAGTCTGGAAAAAATATTCCTTGTTCTTTTCTTATTATCATATGGAATCATTAGCATCATACAGGACACACCTGAAGACTAGATATTTGACTAAATGTGATTTTTATCTCGTTTGATACATGTGTGTTCACATTGTGAACACATTTATTTAACTTACCTTAGACTAAACCCCAGGGCTGTTTCAATGCAGAATTTTTAGCTAAAACTTATTTGTTTCTCAAAAAATACATCCTAAGGGCCTTTTTTCAGTCTGTACAGAATGAAGAAATAAATAAGCCTTGAAATATTTAAATTTCTTTAGCCATGTACAATGCCTAGGAGTAATTAATTTACTTCTACCTGCAAACCTTTTTACCTCATATTGCTTTTACTGTATTCTTTTATTTATGTAAACATTTTCTAGCCTTCTGTTATTCTTCCAAACATAGAAATATGTCTTCCAGATGTAAGGAAATTCCATTTTAGTGGTCACTATTAGTGTAGTCATTTTGAACTAAATGAGCCACAAATCACTTGCAATTTAGCTACAAACCCATATATATTCAAGAGCATTTAACTGCAGGAATTAAATAAATACTTCAGTCTCTTACACTTTCAAGTGAAGAAAAGAATTTTGAAAGCATTTGATGCCTTTTGGGTTGAGGTAACAAATGTTTCTGATTTCAAGAATGCAGCTGAGAGACAACTATAACCTGATTTCACTATATAAAAATTAAAATCATAAAATCATAAAATAATTACAATGAAACAAAAAGATTGAATGGGTCCTCAGGAGATCTCTCTTAAATTTCATATCCAAAGCAGGGTCAGCTAAAAGATCAGACCCACATTTCACAAGATTTTTTCCAGCCTGGCCTCTGAGAATCTTCAAAGACAAAGGCTGCTCTACTTTCCTAGCTAAGTAAGGAACTTTGCATTTGGCCTTGTTAAATTCCATAAAACTGTCCTTTCATCCTTCTAGCCTGCCCAGGTCCCTCAGCACGGCTGCCCTGCCCTTGAGTGCATTGACTACTCCTCCCAGTTTGGTATAAACTTCAAACTTGGGTGAGCATGTACTTCATCAACTACTTCAAATTACTGATAAAGATATCAAACAGGATGGGTCCCAGGACAGAATCCTGTGACACTCCACTTATTTCCAGGCTTTGCGTAGAGTATGACCCATTCACCAGCACCCTCTAAGCCCAGCCATCTGAAGAGTCTTTTAACTTTCTAGTTGTCCAGCCATAGAGACCATAACATCTTCAGGTGAATACATGGGTAGTATAGGAGAGGCTGTCTAAAGTCTTGATAAAATCTAGGTAAGTGACATCCACTGATCTCCCTTTGTCTAAGAATTCAATAATTTCATAATAGACAGCAATCAGATTTGATCTGACATGATTTATTCCTGGCAAATTTATCTTGACTGTTCCAAATCACATTTTTTCTCCTTTATGGACCTGGGACTCATTCCATGATTTTCTGAAGAACT
>VWZT01005796.1:28939-47890 GCA_013397055.1 Pachycephala philippinensis | reverse complement strand
TTTGAGAGCAGCAAAAGGACTGAAATGGGAAAACAAATACGAAGATGGTGACCTGAACTCCTCAAAGCATTGTGGATCATTCATTTTCCTTTATATCACCATCATAAACAGAAAAGATGGAAAAAACATCCTTTTTCCAACACCTCCCACACTTACAAATTATAAATATTTAATACTTGCTGCATGTAAACTTTATGAGTGTCTAAAGCAATATCTAGATTTGTAAAAGGGCACATTTCTTCCTTCTGCTGCTTTTCATTGCATTTACCATAGGTCCAAAGTCTGTCAAGAACTGACTTGTCAAGAGAAGAACTTGCTCTGCTAAATCACCAGGAAAAAACCTGGGAATTACTGACTTATCTGAGATGAAAAGGTGAGAGAGATGTATAAAAAATATACTTAGATTCTTAGGTGAGAATTTTTTTTTATTTTGGTCATTGTACTTCTGCTGTTTCTTTGTGAGCTGAATAAGGGACTGTACTAGTTTGAAAGCAAACCAGTGAGAGATTCCAAGTCAGAATTACAATTTAATAATATAGAAACACTGGCTTCAACTGACAGTCAGGATATGACCTGAGACCCTGCTGGGGAGGGTGGTGGTAGCAGTCCCATTAAATGGTGGCTGCAGTCCTCTCGAGGTGATAGATGTGATTCTGTTGGAGCAGCGATCCTGTAGAAGGGTCTGGTCTAACTCTGAAGGTCCAGTGGTGGTTATGTAGCTCTTGTCCTCTGGGAACCCAGTAGGTAAGGGCTGCTTGTGGTGTTCCAAACCTCAGATTATATCCAGGTAGGAATTCTTGGTTCCTCCCCCTGGGCGGAGCATCTCACAATGGGCTGATGTAATTTTATGAAGCATGCTGTGAGGCCTTGATGGCCCATTAACAGGAGATATTTCCCAGAGGGAGTTATCAGGGATGTGTCATGGAAGAGATAAAGAACACTGCCCCACCTGCTTTTAACAGATGGTGATAGAATACATCTGGTTACATCTTACATTGTAACCTAAGACAGGGACACTACAAAGAATGTTCTGAGTTCAGAACAATGCTTTCTCCTCCTTACCAAAACACAGCCAAAGAAGACAAAAGGAGAAGGAAAACAAGGTTAATAAAACAGGAACCTACAAATCCACAAACAAGTCTAATAGAAAGAATAACTCACCAGCTTTCTCATAAATAACGAGTGTCAGGTTTGGCTCTTACAAGCTACCACACATGTTGCTTGGCCCTGTTTCCAAGGAGCTCCTTTGCTTTTGAATCTTCCCATCTTGTAGATAAATTTACTCAGATTGAGTGGTCTTTGGACCTTACCTTGTACATTTGTAGCACACTGACACCCTAATCTGTGACCAAAGAGCTGTCAAATTCTTTGCTATGGGAGTCAGAAAAAGTAATATTTACCAAAAGAAACTACAGGATTAAATTTTAGGATTTGAACACATAGACTGCAACATACATTTTGGAGTGCTGGCACAAATGAATGATTATGCTCCCTCCTCATCACATTTATTTTAAATTTTAAACAAAGTAAAAAGTTGGCCCACAAATGGAACATCAAATGTTTATCCCCCATAATCCTACTGTTATAACAGTGTAATGCATACTAGTTCTTAATTATAAATATACTGCAAAGTGTCATTCTGTGACTAATAAAAAATGTATAGTGTGTTAGGAAAGAACACTTGATAACATGGTAAGTACGAATGTGGCATAAAAGAAAGTAAAAATGAGTGAGGCCAGAAGAGTGAGACAACAATGAGGAATGTAATGGTTTATACTGGCTAGGTGACTGCAGGGCTATGACCACTATTTTTCTGGTTGCTCATCATTCTCCTATTCCCCTTTTGTTCTCACCATTTACTTGTGGCACGTTCGAAATTCTGGGCCACAACAAAGCCTTTCTATGTTATCTCTTGGTCTCTGTGTGTAGAACTACACACCCCTTGACTGGCGTTTGTAAGTCCTGATGGAGTACAAGTAACCAGTGAAATGTATTTAATGAAACTATCCTGAAATGTCATAGGAAGCAAAGAGATGGAGGGACCGAAAAATAGCCCAGAATACAGCAGAAAGCAGGGAGGTTAGGAGAAGGAGCTGACAGCATATGAATGAAGGTTGTAAAGACTCTCATCTCTGTAGCAGAGTCATTGCTTGCAGATGCTCATGTGTGCTTTCTGGCAATGCTACAGCCAGTCTGTATGAGAGACAACGGAGGACAGAAAGAATCTGAGACCTTGGAAAGGTTGACGGACTTAAAACTGTCAGTTTGGGAAATAAATACATGTCAAATATTTATTGATGTGACAAGAGAAAGCTGATGCTGTTTGTTTGGTCTTGTTTTTTTCAGCATTTAATACATGCCCATGTGTAGTATGTCTCTGATGTATAGTTGTTTCCATATTAAGATACAAGTAAATGGCAGGCAGGGATTGTTTTGGGTTCCTTCTCCTAAATGAATTAAATCAGATCTTCATAGACTGTCTTAAGGAAAACAGAGTGATAGAAAGAGCCTTGAAGGCTCAGTTCAGACCCAGACCTAAAATAAGTAGATGGTGTCAGAAGTTAAGAACCTAATAGGATAAACTCATCCCTTCAGTGTTTCAAGGTAGTTTAAATTTACATAAACCTTTGTGTATTTCCTAATAATATCCTAAGGAAGAAACCCTACCAACTCTGCAGGAAAACTAGAGTTTCGATGACCCTTGCCCCTTGAGTCTGTTGGGCAGCCTGGACTTACCTCCTAACCTGGTCAGATGTACACTGGCTGTAGAGTATCAGAAACAGGTCTACCCAAGACACTCTATTTAGTTAAGCCAGAAAAAAAACAGTGTATGCAGAAGAGTTATGGCTTAGGTGAGATATTGTCATATGCACTCTATGCACATCTACGGCATTTTGTAAGTTAGACAATTATTTATTATAAAGATTAGTAGAAACAACAAATATATTCATTTATGAAACAGCACTGGTTTCAAATTTAATGATAACAAGATACAAATTACCATGATTTTTTTGTTATTGCTATAAAACTATATGTGACCTGCTAAATTAAAGTTTGCAGATTTTAAGAGATACTACGTTTGTGAGGTTTAATTTTGAAAGCTAGTGAGTAATAGTCCTATTTTCCATAAATTTATTAAGTTACTAAAGTCAATAGAAGATCTTCACTTCTAAATAATTCTATTTAACACCTATATAGATTGGTATCACTCTTAGTCAGTATCTTGTTGGAATCAATACCAGGAGGTAAAATAGGTAGAGTGACCTTGGCATACCAAAAGGATCTTAATAGGTCAAAAGTTTTCCTTTGAGAAGAACCTATGAAAAACTCCTGACAAAAATCTGTAATGGATCAATGAACAAATTGATACAATGCTACACATTTGGAATTTGTCTTTTAAAAATTGCTGACTATTAAAAAAAAAAAAAAAAAAAAGGAAAAAAAANAGCAACAAAATTTTTAAGGCTTTAGTTAATGAGAAAAAATCCATTCTTCATAATTATGAAAATGTACAGATTCCTAATGTCTTAATCTGCCCCCTATAGTGTCATCATAAAAATAATTATAAAGGTGTAAAACATCCCCTTTCAACACAGGTGCCTCCATTTGTATACTTCCACCTCAAAAGACTTTTTCACTGGTTTTCTTTTAATCCTATTCTGGACTAAATATGTCCACATGTGGAGCAACTCTGGAAAATGTTATAAATTTATACTCCTCCTTCAAGTGAAGACAAGCTCCAAGGCAAAGACAAGGCTCTTTTACCCTCACGAATCACAGTGGAAAAGTCTGCTAACCTCACTGGCCAGATTCTTATGCTATCCAGTCTCTCCATCTGCTCACATAACTGCCCACAAACAAAGGTTTCCTTGCTTTTACCAAATAGTTTTGGGGAAAAACATCCTGTTTTAGGTTCTTCCACAGCACAACGCTTCCTCAGTGATTTATTGTAAAATCAGGTGTTGAAAATAAGTGTAGGGATCTATTTTTAACTATGAATGAGTAATGGTCTAGATGTCTACTAAACACACTTTGTTTCTTTGAGAGTCCTGATGTGCCAGCTTTGAAATTTACCAAAAATACCAAGTCCTGTTTCCCTGGACCTCCAAAACCTGAAAGGGAGGTTATGGCCATGCTTGAAAATTTGGTGCTTTGCATTTATACCTATTTTTATCTTTTCAAGGAAAGGGGTGGCTCTTGATGTCAGCACTTGTCAATCACATGTTGATGTGACAGGCTAATGTAGTTGCAAGCTGAATCAAGCCGATCCTTCTGGATCTAGAGCTTTTAGAGGGGTCTGGGTACATGGAAGCATGAGACAGTGTCTCTCCTGCCTTCCCAGGACATCATTCCTTGCATCCCTATTGCTGTATGCACATGTGTTGTCTCTAAGGGAAGAGAGGTGAGGGAAAATTCTGTGCTCTGTGTTGTATCCCTTTTGCTTCCCTGAATAAGAAACTATGTGAACTGATTCCCTCCCAGTGCTACAGAGTAAGAGAAAAGATGGAATATTTGACCTGAACACAGGGCTAGTATATCCAAATCCATGTGCTGGCTTAGTTAGCATCTTCCCTGGTGGAACACATTCAGGAGATAACGATGGAAAACTGCCTCCACCACCACTAGACTCCGGGGTTTATGGACTTTTGAAAGACTGTATCTGAGTCCTTACCAACAAGTATTTACAAACACTGGAGAACCAGGCACATGATGGATATTTTACACATCTACATATTCTCAGAGACAAAAAAAATCTCATCGCTGGCATAGAGATGGCTCTGAGCTGAATCCAGTTTCGGAGCACTGATTAAAGCCAAATCCAGATAGCACAAGTTTCAGGTGAGGACAAGGAGAAGCAGCTGGATGAATATGCAGCCAAGATGTATCATTAGTAACTGTGCTTCTCTGGTGCAAGAGAGTCCTCCATGATAAAGGTAATTTTTCATCTGTAAGATGATGATGCATCTCACAAGCTGGTCTGAGACAGGCACAAAACTCAGCAACTGTCTAACCTCCCAAAATTCAGCACTGTCAAAAGTTCATGTTACACTTCACTCATTTTGCCATCTCCCAGATCAATGAACAGTAAGGCATACACTTATCTTTTAAACATAATTCTAAGCTTTAATTGTATATACTCCACTAAAATGCTTCTCCCTCTGGAGAGAGGTTGCATTAACAAATGTGTGCCAAGTTTCATTAATTTTCATCAGTATGCTACTGGAAGACAACAGGGACCACGCCAATTAGGAGAGTGTAAAAATCTTACCAGTGAGAAAGCCACTGGGAGTCATATTGTTATTTAGAGGGAATTCACCAGGCTTGTGGTGGATTACCTTTGTTGGTAGGATTTTCAGGAAGAGCACCTCTCCATACATCCAGAACTGAATATCCCACTTCATCACAGCAGAAGGCAAATTGCCAACTTGCATGGCTGCAGAGATAATCTCCCAAAACTGTAATTAAAATTACAAAATCTGTCTGAATCTTATAACTGCCTGAAACTCAGCAGTATCAACTTTGGTGTTCCAATCAGTTTGGCCTCAATATGTCCAACTACAACTTAATCACAGAATACTTTGGGTAGATAGGCATATGTGACAAGACAAACTACAGTGGTTATTATGAGTACTGCCAGAGAAGAAAGTCAGAGGAAAGAAATGGGGGAGTGAAAGAAGGGAGGAAGGAGATCAAGTAAGAAGAAAAGCAGAAATAGTAATGTATTTGATGACAGCACACTGTACAAACAACAATTGCTTGGAGTGTATATAAAGGACAGGCTTTGCTTTTCTCCACCCTCGGCTGTGATCTGCCTGCCATTTTTGCCAACAAGTTAGCAGTCCATGTGCCTTTTGGGCAAACATGGAGTCCAGAGGTCATTCTCTGCCCTGAGAACTGCAGTTTCCCAGCACACCACAGCTCCTGACCCTGCCAGGAATTCCTGCCATGAGTCCTGCACTTCTCCCACACGTACTGCAATTCCTCTGTCTCTGCAAAGGCAGCCTGATAAGAGTGTGAGACAGACACACCACTGGCATCCCAATTACGCTAACAAAACTACTTTAATTCCTGCAGCCTCGAGCATTCTCTCCTGGCAGTGATCACTCTGAAACTTGGATGCTGCCCTTTCTAAAGGGACCAGGTTTCTGCCTCCTTTCCTTGTCCCTGAGGTAAGCAAGGGCTGTCCTCTCCACTGCCTCCTGTCAGGGCTTTGATTACTGTCTCCAGCTTCTTAACGAGGTACTTGCAGTGCTTTTATAGGATAGGGGCTCAAACTCCCTTCCTCTGATCTTCTGTCCAAAAGGACTTCATCACCATTTCCTTGTCTCCTCTCATACCCTAAAAGGGTACAGATTTCCTTATTTTCCTATATCAGCATTGTTCCCACAGAGAGAGAGTTTTTCTTCTGATCTCTTCCTGTTTTTTCTCTACATGTCATAAAATTACAGCATGGAACTCATTGAACAGGGTATCAGTTTTACAGATTCACAAAGAGACTGTATAAACATACATAATTTATATGGACATCAAACCTACTGAAAGTTATCAAAGTAAACAGCAAAATAAACAAATGAAGCTGATTTCCAAACCGAAGCCCACACAAGCCCTCAAGACACAACAACTCTGGTGTTTCAGGGTTTATACTGATCTCTAACTAACCAAGCTTAGGATGAGACCTGGAGCAGAGGGCAGATAATCTCATGTCTGCTAATATGAAGTTTCTGCACTTCCGTCTGTCTTTTAAATTTCAAATATGGGATACTGAACCAAATGGATTTGGTCTTTCATGCCACCAACGTTTTATTGCTCTGAAGGGATGCTTTGGATTTCTTGTTTATCTCAGTTGTTTTGTGGGATCTTCAAACTCCAGCGCTTCCCTTTGCCTTCCTCCCCCAGCCGTCCCCATCCCCTCTAATCTCCACAGGGGTTTCTATATTAGTCTGAGTGGCTGGATAGGTCTCAGCCTCCATCTGGGGGGGATTAAACTTAATTTATCCTCTTAATTCAGCAACAATTTCCTCACCAAATCCTCTTCCTAGCTTCGCCTTCGCCCCAGCACTCGGCTAGCATTTCAGCCCCGTACCTTTGGGGAAAAAAAGGGAAGACACCCGTGTCAAATGCCGATGCTCCCTGGGGAGGGCAGCACCCGAGCGGGGGTCTCGCAGGGGGGAAGGCGGCCGAGGGCGGGCAGGGGTCCTGGCTGAGGAAGGGGTGACACACAGCCCCACGGAACCCGGGGGTGGCTCCTGAGGGCCGGGTGCCGAGCGGCCCCGCCGGCAAGGTAGGACGGGCGGCAGCGCCAGGCGAGGGGTGCCCGCCCCGCCACACGCTTGCAGCGGCGGAGTTCCGCGTCCCGGTGACACCGGGGCTGCCCCGGGCCGGGCACAGGCGCCCGCGGGGCCGGGAGGCAGCCCCCGGGTGGGAGCGGGGCAGTGCCCGGGTCGCTCCCCGAGCAGGGAGCGCTCCGGGAGCTCCGGGCGTCCGCCGCTCCGCGCCCTCCTCTGCGAGCCCCTGCCGCCCTCTCACGGGCAGGAGAGGATGCCCAGGCAATGGCAGGGACCCGTGAAGTTGCGGGATCGGTGTACGACCCGTTTTCTCCGACATGTTACACCCAGTGCCAGTGGGCGCACTCGAGTTACAGACCAGGACCAGGCTGCAGCTGCTGCGGAAGAAATTGGGAAAGATTTTATCTGGTTTTCCCTGGATCCCGTTACCTGCGTTGCAGCGTGAGCAGAGTTAGAAGCCAGGTGAACCTCTGAGCCAGCCGGAGGTGACCTGTCGGGAAGGCTGTGACTTTTGTGTGTGCGGTAGTAAATAACGTAAGACATAGAGTAGTAAATGTGAAAGAAAAATTACTACAGAAGCAATGCTTTTGTCCCAAAAAATGTAGTTGTTGTGTACTGAGCATGATGTGGTGAGCCTTCTGGTCCTGGTGCTGCTCCTGGCTGAGCGCTATCCGTGTCCTGTGGAAGAGTTCCCACGGATGTCGGCGGGAGGTTTGCGCGCTGATCAAGGAGGTCGTGCACGGTCCTTAGACATTGAAAGTTAAAACCCTGAGTCTGAGCAGCTTTTGCAGCCCTTTTACAGTCTGCAGCGTATGAAACAGTGGGGTAAAATGTAAACAATGAGATGGGGACACAGTGCATGGTGAAGTTTGACATTCTGTATACTTTACAAATTGTGGTGCTAAGAGAAGATAACTATGCCCGAGACTGTCTCAAACACTGGGACTATCCTGGAGTCTTTGTGACCAACACCGACTCTTATCACTGAGTTCACCGGGATCAGTTCAATTGAAAATACAAAAAGTTTAGTAAGTTCTGCCTCTTCTCACAAAGTGTTTGTAGCTTCAGATCCTTTTTTATCTATCGCACAGTACTGAAAGATTTTTATTGCTGGTTTTTAGAATCGCTATTGTGCCTTTTCTTGCTCGTGAAAAGAAAACAAATGCCTGTACAGTTGGAAACTTAATACTTAAATACAGCCTGAGCTTAAAACCCTTATGGACAGATGGCTAATTTTACTGGTCTGACCTTGTCTCTTAGGGATCTAGTCCCATGATCCTTGGCTGTCATAATAGCCACCATTAAGTACTTGAGGAAATTAGGCAGACAGTCGTTGTGAATGAGATGATTAGTAGCTTGCATTAAAAATGCTGGATATGTGAAGTTGGGGAGGGAAATATAAATATTTTTAAATATTCCTTGACTGTATCATACTGGTATACTTGTTTCCTCCAGTCACACCAGAATGGTAGTCCTGGGGAAAATTTATTTCTGTGCATTAAGTTAAAACAGTCTAAAGCTTTGAAACTAATTGTAGTGTTGTGAAGGAAATTAATTAATATGTTAGTATTGTGTTTACCTTACTTTTGTTAGCACACATTTTATGTTAATTTTTTATAACATGCTCTAGATTCACTGACTGATTCAATCACTCCTTTCTTGCTTCTTTTGCTGTATAAGAAGTAATGAGTTTTATTGGGCACAGTTTTTTCAAAATCTGTGCAAACATTTGAAAATCCACTTGTAGCAAGATTTGAAGAGGGAAATCCCCCAGACAGTTTGTGTGCAGTAGTATATATATGATTTAAATCCCATCTGCATTTTGCCAGGGGCTGTTGGAACTGAGGGCTCCAAGAATCCCCTGACTGGGTCCATACTGTGAAATGTTGCTGTCAAAACACTGAGAACAGGTGTAGTTCCAGGTAGCTGGAACATCTCTGCCTTGTTCTGCAGCATATCATATGCTGGGTGGTTAAGAGTGGAAAAGAATAATCATTTACTCACACATCCAAAATTACACATTCGGTGAGTAAAAAAGAGATAAGATAGTAAAAAGTTCTTAAGGATTTTTTTCCTTTCATTTTGCCCTTTTAATGTGATAGAAGTGAGACAGGAATTGTAATTGAGGTGAAAGCAAGAGGTTATATGAAGAGAAAAGTCATAAAACCAGTTCATCTTCAATAACAGAAGCTGACTTGGAGGTCTTCTGGGTTAAAAGAAAAAAGATAGGAAAATGCATCTCCATTTTTCCAAGTTTCAGTTCAGGGCTTACAGTTTTGTAATCCCAGGAAAGCAGCAAAGTGAGAAATCTGTTTGTGAAGTCAAAAATATATAGTAAAATGGCCACAAGTGCAACTTCTTAAATTAATCTTCAGGGAAAAAAGGCTGTCGTACTCAAATACAAGACATCCTGATGACTGCTGAACTCATTTGAACATTTATTTACAGTTACATAATACGTTTTCTGGAGACAAGGAAACGGGATGACAGACTCTTTGGGAAGGGCTTAAAACAAATCCTCAGACACCGTGTGGTGAATAGTATAGCTGGGAACAGATTAGCCTGGGATTCTCTATATCTTGTACTCCCAGAAGCTGGCACTCAGCTGCTGCTTTCACATTGTTCTCTTGCTTTTGCCTTCTGCAAAGACACAGGTTTTCACCATCTCTGTTTCAAGTTGCAACTGGTCAAAGATTAGAGAGTCTAAAACTAGTGCCAATGTGTTACACTGCTACTAATATGAATGCAATATTTAATTTTAATGGTTGCCTGGTTTTAGAGAATTTTAGGGGAAAGAGCTGACCAGTCCTGTGGATGTTCATGGCATAAAGTTGTTGCACTGTATTGCATTGATGCTTCTTTAGTAACAGAGAGTAAAATTCCAACGCCCTGTAGAATAATAAAACGGGTGAGTTGGTCTGCATGGAGAATAAAAATAATCATATCTGATGCTTAGGAATGCTTCTCCTTTTATAAATATATTATGCTTGCCAGCTAATATAAATAAAGAATTTGGCTTGTATCTCTTTCCCAGATGTCCATAGCAGTAGACATCACCGGCTTTCTGTGTAAATGCTGGAGGAATCAGACCAGTTAAGGTCTGAAGACTTTACAAGAGAGTAGCACTCAATATCAGGGACAGATTTTCAGAAGAGTACAGATCCTTGGTCAGCACTACAGTAAATTACTTTTTTTTCCCCAAAGTATTTGGCACTGGGATACTTGAATTCTTTAGAAAATCTGACTATAATAAGAGCTGCTAGATATGGAACACTTTTGAAAGTCTAGCTGTATTTATGTATCAAAACAGGTCAAACTGCCTTGAAATCAGGTCTACAAATAAGAAAAATGCAGCAGTCTTTGGTAAAGAAGGTGCTTATATGAGTTTTCAAATACTGAAATGTTTTGGAACAACAATAGGATGAATTCTTATTCACTGTCATAATAAATCCCACATGTAAAGCATGCAAGGGTAAGGTTGATTTGCTGCTGAATGCAAGGTGTCTGAGAAGAGGAATGACTCTGAAGCTGAATGATTCCTAATGTGAGGGATGTAGAACTGTCAGAGTGCATATCTGTGAGCTCGAACTAATAAAGAAGATGTGAATAATTTATTTGGGGGAAGATTAGTATCATCTTCTTATAGCTTCAAAAATGTCTTCAACACCAATAAAATCAAGCACTAATTATATATCTATTTGTTGTTTGTCACATTCAGGTGTAAGTTGTATCACAACTTTATGTGACATTCTCATTTTGATTGGACTTGCTCTGTTACCTCTGGGGTTCATAGTCTGGTAAATCCTGAAAACTG
Organism: Pachycephala philippinensis; assembly: GCA_013397055.1. Classification (NCBI taxonomy): domain Eukaryota; kingdom Metazoa; phylum Chordata; class Aves; order Passeriformes; genus Pachycephala; species Pachycephala philippinensis. Next base: position 36,790 of record VWZT01005796.1, on the reverse strand, counting down.
ATCAATCACATCACCACCTCATGCAGATGTGAGCATTCCGATAATACTCTCCAGGGCAGCAATAGGAATGCAGTGAATTAGTCCACTTGAGCATGTTACTTTGTATGTCACTGTTACTCATTTTGAAGTATGTTTTCTGACTTTAGTTAGTCTCACTTGCAGCAAAATGTCTTGTGCCTTTTCCACCATGAAATTGCCATCTTCCTTTGTACAAGGAAACTTCCAGGAAATGTTTTTCTTGGGCACAATTTTGCCAATGCCAAGGTCTAAAATGACTATTCAGACTTCCACCAGTGTTCAGAAAGGTAAAATTAGCCAAGACATTTTAAATATTGATGGAATTATACCTATACCAGATACTGGGATTCACAGTGATGCTTCAGAGAGGAGGGGTTGTTTTGGAGTTAGGTCACTAGAGTGATCCTTGGGAAATCTTTTTGCCTTGAGGCTGTCACAGACTGTCTTTGAAGGCTTGCCAGTCCTTCACAGGCCAGATTTTAATTTTTTAAAATGGCATTAGAGTGGTTTTATACTTTTATCCTTTTCCAACCATTCCACTTTAGACACTGGTAAGACTCCTGTAGGGTGCTCAGCACAGCTGTACCCCGATTTTAGTCAATGCTTCTAGGCTTTAACTGAGTGACAATATGTAGGTGATGATTTTCTCGGTGTCTTCTAGTGTGCCTTGCAGAAAAAGTAACTCTTCTCTCAGTGGCACTGGCCTAGACAGGACACAGCACTGTGTACTGTGTGCAGCTCATTAGGAGTGAACACATCCAACAATCAGACTCAATGGCAGGGATTCTGAGTGTCAGTCACCTGAAAGACATCCTGAGGAGCAGAATAGTACCTTGTCTTAAAACAGAAAATTTCAGAGCATGAGTTCTCTTCAGTGCCCCTCAAACTCACTGATTAGCTGAGAGTACACTTGGAAGTTTCTGACTCCTCAGATCATGCTTATATTGGCACTCAAATTTTTGCATGTTCTGTTTATGCTCTTTTAATGTGGTCTTATTGAAAATAACATTAATTTTTAAAAGGTGGCTAATGTTGCTTCATGTCCTCAAAGCAGGACTGATAGGACCTTTTCACAACTTTTCCATCACAAGGAAAGGGAACTCTAAAATGCTTATAGAGAGTTTTTCATATTAAAAAGCCATATTAAAAGGATATTAAAGATACCTGTAATCTAAGCAAACAGCCATGAAGAGGTCTTTGCAGAGTTTATTATTTCATTATTGAGTGCATAGGTGGGTGCCATATTTATCAGTGAATATGCAATGGTGGTCTATGATCACATAACAAAAGACTTTCTAAATCACAGGCACACAGGAGATTATGTTAGCTGTGTGACCTTGAATAAAATTTCTTAATTGTTTTCTCTGCAAGCAAATGATCTATCTAAAAAAAATTCCACAAAAGAAATAAATCCCCAAACCTGTTCTTCATAACTAATTCCAACTGAAAGGAAATACTTTTTGGTAAGGCTACACAAGATTTGATTTCCTTTTATTTTTTACTTTTAGTGAAGATGCTTACACATGAAAACCAAATTAGTTATTTCATATGACATGACCGTCCAAACCACAGCAAAAGATGAACATTATATTTTCAGACTTTTCAGAGCCACTGAGCTGAGAACAAGCACAGCAGAATTCATCTTTGAAAGTAACTGCTTCAGGAGGGCATAAGCCACTGAAAATTGGAGGCTTAGGGGAAAGCTCAAGCACAACCAGGTACCCAACTCAAACCTAGATAATGATATGCTGTGTGATGATCCATAAAACTCTGCAGGTGAGAGGTGTATAGTGTGAAGTATACCAAGTTCATGCCAGTTCTTCCACTGAGTGTAGGGTAGCTACACCCAGGAGTGAAGACTACTGTTGAGGAAAGTCCCTCAGGATATTGGCCTCTATTGAAAAAGGAATCCACACAATATTGACAAAGGGAGCCACTTGTTCAAAAGGAAGAGGACAGCTATGTGGTCGTGGGAGAAACCCTTTCTTCTGTTGGCTTGGATCCCTGTAGTTGGATAGCCAAGATGCACTGGCTTTCTTTTCTTAAAAGGATCTCTCACTCAGGCATTGCCGAAGTTATCCTGGATAGTTTTTTAGAGCTGGGAAATACAAACCATCTGCAGGTGCTAACATCTGAACCTGGCTTTCTGAGTGTATCCCCAAGCAGTGATAGGGTGTCTTTCCCCTTATATATGTTAACCTTACAGCTGAGAGACACTTCTTATACAACAGTGCAGATAGCAGTCGTGTCAAGAGCAGTTCTCCTGAGAAGCAGACACTGAGTGGTTCTGAGTTTCCCTACATCCTCAGAGGATAGTCAGTCCAGTCTAACTCACACAGAAAGACCTCTGAAGCTGGAAGAATCCCAAGCCAAATTATTCTTCACAGCTCTCTGAATTTTAAAAGTAGTTTAAAATTGCTGGCATCTATGAAAATGATGGTATATATCAATACTTATGTACATTTGGAACCTGAAAAATTGTCTTTCTAAAACGATCGGAAATCAACATCCTGTGAATGTTGATCATGTTTCTTTCAAATACAGAAATCATTCTGATCTTTCTGCTGTGCCAGAGGTATTGTTGCACATACAGAGTTTTAAATCGAGACTGGCTTTGTCATGCTGGGCTCAAAAATCTTCTGATAAAAAATCCTAAGGGCAAAAATTATACAGTATTCCACTCAAGTATAATTGCTTTTATGCATGAAAAATTTCAACTAGAATGTCATTTTAGGAAAAAAGAAGCCAAACCATGAACAAAACCTGTCAAACTGTAAATGATGGAAAGTACGTGTCTAGGACCAAAATTTTTGTGGTTTAATTAGAGATTGCATAAGCCAGAATCTGTTCCTTGGAACTGAAATGTGAGGTCTCTTTCATATTCTGCTTTCTAGACAATTACAGGCGAAGGTAACATGTTTCCAAAAATAAGCAGGCATTTTATGAAGATGACTTTTTACAGGGATGTTGGCATTGCAGCTGATACTCCAGCCATGCGTGGAGATCGGTGTCCTGCTGGCATTTTTAGTTCCCGTTCCCATTTCATGACGCACTTGTTCCCATGTGAACCTGTGGTGTGCAGGTTGCTAATGTTTCCATCACAACTGATCAGTCACAATGGCAGAGCTGAACTTTGCAGCCAAGAACTGTTTCTCTGTCCATGTGTGTGCCAAAGGACTCACTCAGCAGGGTGAGGTGAGGGCCTTCCAGCCATTTACCACTGCAGAGCCACAGGATCAGAAGATGGAAGGAGAAACCTGCAGAAAATAAGCAATTCTTTCAGGAACTTCTGGATTGAGAAGACAGCAAGAAGAGAAGAAGAACAAGAAAAGAACAAGGCAGCACCTAAAATGGGTTTAAAGGGGGAAAAAAAAGCGAGCTGTTTGGACCAGCTGATGCCAAGCAAAGGGCATGGTTTGCATGAGGTAGGCCTGGTAGAGGTTTGGGTCAAAGAGTTGGACTCTACAGGCTGCAGAAGACAATGTTCAGTGGAGCAGGGAATGCTTTGAGAGGATTAGTGAGCATTAGATACTAGCTGTGTGGACATCATAGCTGTGCCTGGGTCATGTGCTATTTTTTCCCCTGTGTATTTGTTCTTTATGCTGTGATATATTTTCCATGTCTCATTGTCTCTTGCACCAAAGAGGGTTTTGTTCTTCCCCGTCGGTCTCCCAGCTCTCACATCCTGCTGCTTGTTACTGGTTCTTTGAATACACAGGCCATGTCCCACACTAAATCAGGTTTAAAAACCACAGCTATTTCAGTCACTTAGTAGAGACAAAGAATTTCCTTTGGTTTTACTGATAGTGCTGGTGAATGGAGAGACTTGCTGACTGCAGAAGGTATTGAAATTATCCCATTTCTTATGGAGGAACTGAGTTGAGGAAGAATTTCCTGCTCCTTGAGTAGATGTCAGATTTTCTCCCTGACCTGGCCTTCAGCAGCCTTTAATAAAATCACAGTTGCAATTGAGCAGGTTAGGGTCACTGTGTGGTGGCAGCCCCGGTGGATGTGCTCTTCCAGCACCCCAGAGTCCATCATGAGGAGTGTTTCCTGGAGGCTGAGGGAGGTGATCCTTTCTCTCTACAGAGCACTGGCAGGACGCACCTGCAGCACTGGGTCCAGTTCTTGGCTGCCCAGTAAAAGAGGAAACATGGACATACTGGAACGAGTCCAGCAAAGGGCCACAAAGGTGAATAAATGGGAAGAGGTGAAGAGGGACAATTAAGCTTTGGAAGTAAAATACTTGTGGGACTCATACAAATGTATATAAATGATTGGGGAATAATGAAGATGGAGCCAGGCTTTTCTGAGTGGTGCCCTGTGACAGGGCTGGAGGCAATGGACACAAAGGGAAAGCAGGGAATTCCCCTTAACATGAGAAAATACTTTTTTACTGTGAGGGTGACTGAGAATTTAGCCTGAGATGTTGTGGAGTCTCTGTCCTTGGAGATATTCAAACCCCTTTAGGCAAAGTCTTGGGCAACCTGGTGCAGCTGAGCCTGCTCTGAGCAGGGGTTCAGACCAGGTGATCTCCAAAGGATCTTCCAGCCTCACTCCCTCTGATTTTGCAGTATCACAAGGATCTCCTGAAAATGTCTGTTTTAGCTCTCGGGTTCAGCTGCCTTTGAGCTCTCCTCCACCCTGTCATGGACTGAAAACACCAACTGGACCAACCACTCTGCTTTCTACAGAGAAATGAGTGTTACTGAAAACACCAATTGGACCAACTACTCTGCTTTCTACAGAGAAATGAGTGTTATTGGAAACATCAGCTGGACCAACTACTCTGCTTTCTACAGAGAAATGAGAGTTTACTGGTGCTGTGATCAGTACAAAGTGTTTGGTGGGAAGTTGCTACCCTTTGTGTTGTGTAGCTCTATGAGGCCTGTGCCAGACCCTCAGGGATAACCAACCCACATGCTGGTTTTTGTGATACTTTCTGGGATGGGACCAGGTCATTTGTAACCAAGAATAATGACTTTCAAAACAATCACTCAGGGCTTGGAGGGACTGTGGGAACCCAAATGCTGCATGTCGTGTCCTCCCCCTGTGCATTTGTTGCCTGTCACCTGGTCAGCTTTGTTGTCCTCTTTAATCATTTTGCATGTGTGTATGTAATGCATGTGTGATTGTCTGATTGTAATTTTTTTCTATCTGACCACTTTTCAGGAAGCTCCGCTTGAATTCTTTTTCCTGCACCAAGTAAGATGTTTCTTCATGAGCTGTTTTGTTCTGGGTTTCAGCAAGAAGGAAATGTGTAGTAGATAAAGTGAACAGATTAAGGGACATCAAGGAGAACACTTTTCAGCTATCATGAACAACTTTGCCATGTGTTCCATTAAGATAATAAGATTTGGATAGCGAGCACCTGAAAAATAAGTGATATTGATTGATGGGAAAAGAAATTTTCAAGTTATTTTTTTGGCATTTTTACAATTTCACTGGCCTTTTTACTTTTATATATATATATGTAATGCAACTGTATTTTCTGATAATAAATATGAAGTCTTTCACATGGGGTTTTCTTATGTATTGTACCCATGTTATAAGTGCTCGGAAAATGCAGCAGGGTGATGTTTATTTTTATAATTTTGTTTCAGAGCGGTAATGGCCTGCTTAGTAGAGTTTCTTTTCCCCAACAATGCCCTAAGACTCAGTAATGAGCATTAAGCACTGTGTGATCAGCTTTCTTAGTGTTTTCCTGTTTCTGCTTCCAACTGTTTCTGGAGTGCCATGGTTTGTGAAGCTCCTCCAGTATTTGTGCTTCCTAGCACCTCAGATGCATAACCCACGAGACAAAAGAGAACAGTGTTTTTTTCCTGGTGGAAATGGGTTGGATTTTACTAGATGACTCAAATCAGTGCAAAAGGGAAGGGAGAAGGCCTGGGATAAGAAAGTGGAGTGGCAGCTGAGTGGCATTTTAAGTGATGGGTGTTCACAGTGTAGTCCCACTGCAGGAAACCATGAAGGGAGACAAGGTTGGAGGAGATGCCAGGATATGCTTCTGGCATGCTGGTTCCTAAGCAGCCCATCCCACTGATTACTGAAGTCTATTACACAGACATGGTGGCAGACTGCTGCTTGATTTCAGCTACCTTCTGGCACTTAAATTGTATCTCTGAGACACCTTTTTAAAAAGTTATTTGAGAAGCAGTGGAGCAGCTGATGAGAAGGCAGGCCATGGCAGGGCTGGCAGCATGCTGGCAGCAGGCAGGGCTAGCTGCAGCCTGCCAGTCACTGGACACATCCACAGGGGACAAAGGCAGGTTGGAGCCCAGACAGGAAATCCCAAGCCAGGAAAAACATTGAGCTTTGCATTTTCAGGCATCTTGTAGGCTGGAGTAGGGAGGGGTGAGCCCAAGTGTCATCCTTTCTCCAGGAATAGGAACCTGGCTACCAGTTTCCCCTGCCAGGCCAAGGTGCTGCAGAGATGTCAGGAATTAGGACAGCCATGCCCCAGCACTGGGGCTCCAGTGGGCAAAGCACAAGCCTGGTTTTAGGGGAGTGAGTGTTGGATTTTGACTCAGACTTCCAGAAATGCACTGGAAGTTATGCAAGTGGAGTGTCTTGGTGGGGGTTTTTACAGGCACCTATACTCCATTTACTCTGGAAGTGGAAAATGCTTCCATTAGGTGAAATATTTCACCAAGTTATCCAGGTGCAGGTACAGTGTACACAGGTATGCACTTGTGTGAATCAAACAGGCATCTGAGCAGTAACCATTAAAAACACAAGCCTGTAAGAGCTACCTGGAGATGGCCCCATGTGCTCCTCTTGACTAGGGCAAGACAGATACAAAGTAGACTTTTGCTCAGAGATAAGATGTCCCCTGCTTTTTATAACCTTTAGCACCAGGAATTCTGCAAAAAGTGAGTCCAGGGCATAACCATCCACAGCTAGAAATTTTTATGTATGTATCTCCAAAACATTTTTTTTTTAAAAACAGTTAATCCTTTTCCTTTTCACTCCTGGAAGTCAGTGCTGCACTGTGAAGAGCTTCCTCCTCTTCTCATTTCTGCAGCTGGAGCCTTCCTGGGAGCAGAGCCTTGCTCGGGAAGGAGGGCAAGGAGAAAACTGGGGCTTCCCATTGCTGCCTTTCTGTTCAGTGATCTGCAGGGCCAAGGTAAAGCAGGAAAAGCCATGACAAAGTCACCAGTGACATTGTGCCTCTTCGTTCTTAATGGGATTTGCAGTGTTCCACTGCAGCTTAAGTTCTGAGCTTTGTCTCCTTCGTTCCCCTTCCCTGGGCTATAAAAACCCCAGTGACCGTCACCTCAGATGTCCCTGGGGCAGATAACAGATGCTATATAAGCATGAGAAAAACATCACATGAGTCCAAGCCTGTTATTTATTAAAATATTGAGGGATTTTTTTCATTGTGGTTTCTTTTGCAGTGTTTTTAAAGGACTAATGAAGGTCAGGTTAGTCTCTCCAAAGATTTGTGCACTGTGGTTTGGATCAAAACCCGTGATACCTCTCTAGGGCCATGTTACCTGCCATCTCTGCTCTGGTACTCAGTGTGGCAGTGTCCAGGTGATCCAGTGGATTTCCTTTTGTCAGGATCTGATGCAGTGGAAGGTGATTCATTCAGAGAAATAACTATCAAGATTTTTTTTTTTTGTGTGTGTGTGTGTATGTTTCTGCTTGGGATGCACAACCAGGACAGACTGGCTGAGATTTTCCAGTTTCAAGTCCTTGTCTTTTGCAGTTGTTGTGGCTGTGAAATTCTTGCTCTCTCACGTAGTACTGCTGCTGGGCAGTGGGAGCTGGAGAAGGCTTCAAAGAAATTTAAAGATGGCATATTTTTTTCATTTAGAATTTCCTGACCTT